>JASDQU011401950.1:19840-43892 GCA_032191745.1 Picea mariana
AAACACTTGCCTTAATTTATTTTGTTATTTGAAAATTCATTTTAACTTGCCTTAAATTTATTTTGTTATTTGAAAATTCATTTTACTTTTAGTACATCTTTGTCCTCTTACATTTTTAAATATTTTAAATTAATCACACTACTCCTAACAAATTTTTGCCCAAAAAATTCATTAGGCTTGTGGGGTGTTATCTTTCCATTACTTAGAATTCCATAATATTTTCCTCTTGCATTTTTAAATATTTTAAACACCACTAACAAATTTTTGCAAAACAAATCCATTAGGCTTGTGGGGTGTGAATTCCATAATGTTTTTGTGGGGTGTGAATTCCATAATGTTTTTGAGATATGAATAAAAGTGATCCCCACCTTTAAAACAAAGAAGAATCTTTCATGACTTCCTAAACACGAATTTTCCTACTTAAAATGGTAGGGATTATATAACATTATCGCTTGAAAAAACTATCATCAAATTTGAATCTAAACCAAACCAAGGTAAGACGATAGTCCAACTTAATAGTGTTAATTATGTTAAGGTTTTCCTTGTTAGTTTTAATTTAAACCAAGGATAAGATGTTGGTCCACTTTATATGGCTAAGTATAAGATGTTATACCACTTTATATGGTTAAGTAGCCCAAGGGATTTTGTTTTGGCTTACATATAGACCATGAATACGATATGTTAAGTTGGACGTTGGGTATAGATCTTAAGTTACAATACTTTAATTAGTTACAAAGATTTAAACTAACCGTAAGAGGTTAGTATATTTAGTTAATTTTAATTAATTCAAAATTTTTTAAGGTTTTTCCTATGCGTTCCAACTATTCAAAATTTAATTTAAAATTTTTCATATGCGTTCCAACTAAACCAAGGTTAAAATGTTACTTCACATTGTAGCTCTAATTTTCTCAAAACCTTTCTTTATAGATCTCCACTAGTATAAGGGGAAGTTTATTAATATATTCACATTGTAGCTCTATTTTTCTCAAAACCTTTCTTTATGGATGTCCACTAGTATAAGGGAAAGTTTATTAATATAGTCAACTAGATAAAGCCTTTCTAATAGGCTCTACTTACACCATGGGAATTATATAAATATACATTGTTATTTAGGTTTTTTGGGGTTGGTTCCAACCAAATTAAGGGGAAATATTTGAATATGTTTTGTTATTTCCATCTAGTTCAAGTGTAGTTAATCCGATTGTTTTGAATCAAACCGAAGGAAAATATATTAATCTTTGTTGAACCAAATTAATAGAAAATATATCAATTGTTTTGTTAGCTCTAACTAGTTCAAGGGCTTATTTACATGGATGATTTTAGGGGCTAAATTTCTCTTATGGGCTAATTTTCCATGGTTTTTCCAAACATGAGATTCGCTATTTTAAAAATGATTCACCCAAATCTTATAGCATAAAATTATTTTACCTTTAAAATAGCCAAACTTTTATAAAAACTATATAAAATACTTAGAAATTTGAATATTTTTACAAAAATATCGCTAAACATTTATAGTTGACATATGAAGGATTAGTAAAATTCGCTAAAGTTTCTACATTTTAAAATAAATTTCCATCCTTAAAATCATCCTTGCTTTATAAGTGGCTCCAATTAAACCAAAGAAGACAATATCATTTACCCTTATAAACCAAGAGAAATGATAGCATTCACCTTGTTGCGTGATTAAAACTTTCATTGATAACTTCAAATATACTAAGAGTAATGAAAATAAACTTACATAGTCTAATATAAAAATATGTTTTGGTAATAAAATTTAAAGTATTTATACATAGATGTAGCTCCATCTTAACTCATGGCTTCAAGTATATTAAGGGTAATGAGAATAAACTTACATAGTTTAATATTTGGTAATAAAATTTAAATTAAAGTTGGTAATAAAATATGCTTCTTGAAACTTTGGTAATTAATTAATATGAGATTTTGGTAATTTTAATTACCAAAGCTTCAAGTTGTCAATAAAATATGCTTTTTAAAGCTTATTTATTAGCTTTTAAGCTCCATTTTAATTCAAGATTTGAAAAATCTTGTGGGAGATTAAATCCTTAGATGTGCACATTTTTTTAAATTTTTTGAGAGATTAAATCTTTAGAAGTACACATTCTTTTAATGGGTAATTTTTTGTTTAAATTTTTACAATCTATTTTTTTGCACAACCAAATTGATCTCTCCTAACACTTGATATATAGCATTAATATACATATATAAAATTCACACTCTTAAAAAATAAAATACACCCTTAGTTACAATAAAGGGAAGGGGTTGAAAATAAATACTTATTCATATTGATGTCATACAAAAAATAAAAATTCCACAACATAAGTAACATAAGTCTTTATTGATATACTCTTAAGACAACTACATAGAACAAGTGGAATATTGTAACATTCCGCTCTTGCGCACACTGAGCAAACTTATTCTTTGAGGACACTTGCTTGCAAGTGATCCAGATTATTATACTCTTGGCCCTTTGAATATGATTATGAGGCATTATGGATGTGATTATATGTTATTTTGTGTATTTGCATAGACATGTGTTATTTACTGGGTTCTCCTGAGTGTGCAGGACTTTGGGCCTCGAGGATGCAGAGGCATCGATGAAACCCCTTGGACTCTGGATCGAGTCAGGGAGTGAACTATTGGGGTTGATTGTTGTAGATATGACATATGTACATCTGATTAAATGTTATGATGATTGATTATTATTGCTGACATGATTTGTTGATGATGCAGGCTGATGATAGCTTGCCGACCAGACTCACATGTGGAGTAGAGGGGTCATGCATGACAACTAGAGACGTTGAGGGAGAGGTGTGGACAACAACCCCGCCACAACCTACTAGCCATGGGTGATTTTAAGAACCCCCCTAAATTTATATATATAATGAATGGGTGAATCCCCATGATACATAGGAAAAAATGAAGGCTATTTTTATCAATTATATAATATGTATATATAATTTTTTGGCGAATCTTTTAGTCAATTATATAATCTTGTAAAATCTTGGCGAATCTTTCACTGAATTATAAAATCTTTTAAAAACTTGGCGATTCTATATTTATTTCTTCCTGTTGTCCTTATATTGAATATTCCTCAGTAAATGAACTTTGTTCATTTCAATACGTGTGTTAGCTATGCATGCAGAACAATCTGGAGAACTTTGTACAAGGTTGTAATATGTGTAGCATATCCAAGCAAGTAAATTGGAACTTGGGATTGCACCGCCCACTACTAGTCCTGCCAAGGCAATGGAAAGTATTTCAATGGATTTTGTGACAAGATTTCCCAAGAAATAAAGAAACAACTATGTGCTAGATTTTAGGCAAAATAGCAATAATTATTCTATGTCACGAGATGATAAGGAGATAGGAATACTAAGCAGTGAAGTTTTTTTTCATGAATTTATCAGTAAACTTTGGCTTGCCTAATCCCATTACATCTGGCAGAAACAATTGATTCCTGAGTAACGTTTGGTCCGTTCTTTGGACCCTACTGGACACTAAACTAAAGTGAAGGTTGATTTTCATCTGGGAATGGATGGGAAGTCTGAGGTTGTAAACTAGGCCCTGACGCATTTATTGCGAGGGGCTGACCAAGAACATGCCAAGGCTTGGGATGAAAGTCTATCATACATATAGAATTGTTATAACTGAGCAATTCATGGATCGACTCATGTATCTGCATTTGAGACTTTTCTAAATTTTCTTCCACAAACACCTTTTGATTTTTCTTTTCTAGTGTCATATGGTTGCAACAACCATGAAGATGAGGAGCATGAAAAATCTATAAAGTTCATAGAGAAGATAGGGTATACACATGAACGGGTACAATAATCCTTGTAAAAGCCACAAGAAAAATTTAAGGACAAGTATGATAAGCACCAAAATACATAACTTCCAAATTGGAGACCAAGTAGTTGCATCTAGATTAGAGAAAATATTCAGGTGGTTGAACAGGATGGTGAAACCCATCTGCCATGGGCATTTCAAGATTATGGAAAATGTCAACGAGAACACGTTTTATTGTAAATATAGACTAGTTGAACATGTTTGAGGCATCTTTTTCAGATGAAGAAGCCAGTGAGGGAGCCTTGATCCTCACTGTAGAAGAACTCATACCAAAATCAACAGGTATTATTGCAACAATATCAAGTTTTGTACATGAAGACCAAATCTACCTAGTAGGATGAGACAGATTTGTTGTGAATTAGAAAAAGGAGATAACTTCCTCAATCAAGTAAGAGTACACCTGACATCAATCTCATAAAAAATTACACAATTTTAAAGTTGATGGGTAGCATCAACCTCAAAGGGGGGAGATTTGATTGAAGTCGGGTCTCAATTAAGTACATGAATTTCTAAAAATCCCACAACAGACTAAGGCAATTACTTGAATCTGAAAACCACAAGTAAGTAAAGTCATGGTTTAAAACTTTGTGACCCTATAAGGTTCAGTTTGAAAATTATGGAAGACCGATGAAAAATGAGTTGGGTTGCCTCAGGATTGCAACAGGGGACTACAATATGACAAATGCAGTGAGATCCTGTTATTTCTCTTGCTTAGGAATAAAGCCGCATAAAATTAATTTTTCTTCACTTACCTCCACAACCCACCTTACCTCTTTATTTTGACCGTTCTACATGAAAGAGGGAGCTTTCAAATTATGATATTTTGGGAAGAAGATAATTTTGTTTGGTACAGTCTATTAACCCCTTATGCAGATTTCTTCACACATTGTCAACCTACATGCTGTCAACTTTGCATGATTAGTATTGGAAACATGCAAGGATATATGTATGCTTGAAACCTTGCTACCACTATGATTGAATAAGAGTATCATGCCCCTTGATCTAGTTGGCCTTACAAGGAGGTATTGATACATAGTTATACTCTTCATTTGGTTGGAATTCTAAAGGAAACCATGGCCTGGTTGGGACCAACAATGCAGTATTCTCTGTAGCAGAAGTACTTTCCTGTGCAAGTTTTGGATTGTCATAATCCCTGCCTTGATTTGGTTGGGGCAAGAAAGGGTATTGTTCCATGGTTTAATGTAATTCATTTTTCATATCCGTTGTCCCTCAGATTGTCCCCTCTTCACAAAGGGGCCAAATTCCAGGGCATAATGTGTAGAATGCACCTTCGTACACCACTCTAGGCCTTCGATCCAGTCCTTGGGCCAAAGGGGGGGTACCCTCAATATTTACTAAGGAAATAATTCTCTTGTCTATAACCCGAGAATAACTTATTTAACTATGAAGCTCATACTGTATTTATAACAAAGACCTATGGTGCATGGAGTTCGTCTCTGTTATGGTTCTTGAAAGGAGTTGTGATATTTTTAAAGTGACCAAGGAAAATAAACTATTTAGGATTGCCAAACGTAGTATCAAACAACTAGCGTGGAAAAGGGTACCTTAATCATATTTTCAATCTTTGGAAGGTAAATGAACAAAACATGAATTATGCACATAAAAAGAGGGCAAACCATACATTCCTATAAAACATGTTCATGAGATAGATGGGTAAGGAAAAATAAAATCCATTGATTTATTCAACACCATGAAGACAAAAATATGAATGAAAACCAACATAACTTTGTTTGAATCTTATTATTTCATTAGTGACAGCTTTGCCTCAGTCCTGACTACACAATAAAACTTAACAGTTCTTTAAATTACAATGGAGGACACTAGATGGGGACTATAAAGTCTCAATCATGGGCCTCTTGCTTTCCTTCTCACAGGGTGGAGATCCAAATAGCATTTACAGAGAGAGAGACAGAGAATGAGGAAGAGAGAAAGACTGAAAACAATGTTGATGATCCCTAACCCCAATCCCTAGGATACAAATGTTGGTTGAACTCCCTTGAAAATTTTGTAACTTGTCGGTATGAAAAATCTTGATCCTTTGTCCAAATGTTGGGAATTTATTTTATAACCCTCTAGGGCCTGCTCTCTGATTTTTTGCAGCCTGCTGGTGATGCAAAAAAATTAGGCCCGCTTGTGTGGAAAATAACTAAATGCGGTTATCCCTCTATTGTGGTTTCTTGCCCTTTCTAGAAGTTTCTCTTTTCTGAGAAGGCAACCTTGTTTGTTGTGAACTCTGAGAAGTTGGGGCGGGATCTGTGGTGGCATACTCATATATTTCACTCAACCATTGCAAGTCACTTTAAGTTTATTTTTCCCTTGAGATTTCAAAAAGATTTATGTGGCTTATTCTTCCTGGTGAAATCTATTGGGGGTAGGCTTCGGAGGAACCTCTGAGTTAGGGTCCATGCCGAGATGGAAGGTTGTACTATGTACATGATCCAAAATATCTAAAAATGTTAGAGCAGATCCCTGATCCGCCATTATTGATAATTCTCCTTTGCAGCCCTCATTATTTCATCATATTTTTATGGGCTATGAAAAACCAATTTATTGTCCCAAGGGGATTGCAACTTACATGTATCCATATATGACACATCATTCATGAAAGTAGCAATATTCGATTTTTCAGATCTAGACTTTTGATCGATAGCCCTCCAATATCTCAGTTTAGCCACGTAGGTGTATGTGTACATACAAATTGAGGTTTTGTCATTAACCCCTAAGGACTGTAGAGTTTGGTTGGGGAGAGAAATCAAAACCTTGTTCGCCTCTTCTGCAATATGAGCTTTGGTTTCCACCTCATCTCTATATCCATCCAAAAATTGACTCACTCATTAAGGAAAATCATCAAATTTGAGTAGAACTCCAACTACTCTTTGAGGTGAGGCATGTCTCTCATAGTGAAACATAGAAGCTTTAATACTTCTCAATTTGGATACAAGGCTCAAGCATTGTTTCTTCCTGGGATTTTTCTTACTTTTCCTTCAAAATGTCTACCACTCTTTGGTAGCAATCGACTCAACCTTTTAATATATTCCTTTTTTCTAGGCCTCTTCCAACTTTTGGCCTTGTTTCTTTAGATCTTATTTTCTCTTTTCAACCAAGGCCCATGATGATCTAGCCAACTGTTCACTCTCTTGATTCTTAGCCTCCCTTTCCTTGACTTCCCTGACCAATTCATCTATCCTATCCTTCCACTGATTTGTATCTAGATCTTTGGTCATGGCCTACATGGGAACTAAAGGTAACTTCTTCTGTTGTTCCTAGCTAAGTCTCAATTCAAGTAGAAATTACTACTCTTGATTCATCTAATTGAGCTCTCAGGGAGGAGCTTTCAGTCCAATCTTCCTTTATTGATGCTATTCTTTCTTCAAGGGATTTCTTGGAGGCATGCAAAACAATGTTTTTCTTTTTCAAAAAAATCAATCTCCCATTCCAATTGTTGCTTCTCTGATTACAACTTCTATAAAAATATGAGTGTTGCAACTGACCTTGTTTCTTATAGGGATTTGATTTTCTCTTGTTTCTCGCTCAAAATACTAACAACCTCAATAGTTGTTTGAGGATCCTTCCCTAAAGAGATAATCTTTTCCTCTAAAATCCTCTTTTTTTTCTCCAAAGCCTTTACTTCTAGGGTCAAGTACTAATTCTCTGATAGTATGTACCTTGATTTCCTCTTGAATTTCTCATTTTCGAAGGTATTCTTGACATAACCATCATAAAATATGTTTTTGGAGCTCTTTTCCATTATGATGGTGTCAATATAAGGAAATTCACAAGTTTTGATTTTAAACCATGTTGCTCTCCATTATCCTTCATATCTTCTTTGGGTTTGACAACTAAGGGCTCGAAAGTAGCCATGGTGAGCTAATCTGTGAGGCCATCATTGATAGGGATCATCCTAGGTTGTGCAAGATAGTTGTCAGGCTCTAGGGTTGAGAGGGCTATATTAGTGCTTCTCTACTTCTCCTTTTCTTCTCTCATGATATCATAGGGGTCCATGGAGTTCGGGGGCTAAGTGTTCTCAAATGAAGGGAGGGAAGATCTAGTCTCTTGAGAGGTCTCAACACCAAGCGTGATGGAAATCCTCTTGGCAAGGCTATAGTGAGTAATTTTGAGAATATGGAGGGAGTACAAGTGGATTGGGTCATTCGATAAAAATTCCCAACTACTTCTGGCAAGCTATTCTCTAGGGTGTTTTTTTCTTGTCCTTTTGTTTTAGGATCTCCAGTTTTGGCCTTTTTGGTCTAAGGCCATACTCCATTTTTCCAATTTTTTTTTTTCCTTTTCCTTTTCTCTTCTGACTCTCCTGCCTCTTTGTTCTCTACCTCTCTTGTTGGTTGGCATTTTTCCTCTACCCCTATTAATATTTCCTACTATTACTGCTACTATAACCATGATTTGTCTTATTACCTCTCTAGATTCTTGTTTTTTAGCTACATTCATGGCCACCCATTCTTCCTCGTGCTTCTGGGGCAATGCCCTAATGATATTTTGTTGTTCTTCCATGTCCTCTTCATCCTTATTTCTCTCCTATCCCCTTACTTCCGCCCCCCTATCCCTTGTAATTTTAGCCTTTGGAGGCTCTTCTAATTGACTTTGTTCTTGAATGGGGGGTGTTATCACACAATCTATACTTTCCCAAAGCCTAAACGCAAGTAGGCTTAGATTGACGTAACATGGAGGTAACCCTACATTGTCACCCCAATAGGGTACCTCTTTCTCTTTAGGAGGAGGAAAAACTCACTCCAAGGGAGACGTCCCAGGACCTAGTCGGTTGATGAAGGGCAAAAAGACACGATGAAAACCCACCCCTCTCTCTAGGTCACTCAACAAAAGAAGTCACTTGGGTCAAGTTTAAATGGACAAGGGAAATTGAAAGTGGATTTGTACCTTCCCTTTACCAATGAAACATCAAACGTTAGTAGAAAAAATTATAATCAATGACTTCTTAAACAAATTATGTGCTGCTAGAACAAGTTATTATACAATAAATATGAGATTACAGTGGCAACAATGTATCTTGAAAGTTGCAAGTTATGATGAGAAAGAAAAGATACAAGGGTCTTGAAAACTTGATAATGCTTTGTCACTCACAATTTTCAAGATAAATGCAAGTCAATAAATGACAAAAAAGGGGTTGTCGAAGTGCTTATAACAACAACAATTTAATAGCTATGACAACAATAAACCAATTCAGAAAAAAGGGACTTTTCTAAGGCAATAACACACACTTTTAACACTTAATGATAGCAATTTGTCTAGCACGAGATTCTGGGTAGTTTTGTTGTTATAATGGGCTAATGAGGGCTGAAAAATGTGGTTGTAGCAACAGTTACAACAGCCACAAAGTAATTTATAATAGCTTCATAAATGCACCTTTAGAATAGTAACAAGGATAGTTTAAAGCCTCAAAGTGATAGTGCTTTGGCTTGTGAAATTTATGGGTTGGTTTACTTAGTTAATGGGCTTGATAAAGATGCTAAGAAAAGGTTGTAACAATGATGTTAGCAACAACTTACTTAGTAGTTAGTAATCTATTCTAGGTTAGTAAATTATTAGAGTATGAAGTGAAAGAGTTTGAGTTGAGTCTTGTCAAGAAATAAGAGGAGAGGACTAGTGCCTTCAAGAGTAGTGAAGGCAAGGAGGGTGGCTTCTTCTAAGGCTATAAATTAATGATGATGAAAAAAAGTCTAAGAGGGAAAAAGTAAGGAGAAGTAGTAACTTAAGTCCTCCTAGACTTTGACCTCAAGAGACAAAATGCTAGGGTGTAGGCAATTCTAGGCCCTAGCACCTTGCTCTCCTTAGCCTTTTTATGGAGTAAAACTTATGCAACAATAACCAAGTACACAACCCTTAGAGTGATATCAATTTAGGGCTCTAGGGTTTCACTAGTTACTAGATCAATTTAATGAAAATCTTGACAAATAAAAAGTAAGAAAGTAGCAACTTAAGTTTCTTACTTCAAGTATTAAATACACCATGCAATTTCATAATCTTGTATGAGCAAATAAAACCATACAATAAACCATTGAATAGATGACAAAATGAAGATTTCACTTAGTTTCACTAAGAATAATCATGAGAATACCATGCAAGATCACCATAAAACTTCCAAAATTGATCCAAGTTGCAAAAATTAGCGTTAAACAAGAGTGGCACCTCACAATTTCAGCCAATAACCCTAATAGGGCGCAACTTTTAGACCTCTTGTTTCCAATGACAAGTTGTTATGTAAAAATGAGAGTACTTTATGTTTATTTATACAAAATTTTGACCTTTAATTCATTTTTGGGTCAAAAACATGGCCGACCTGGCCAATTTACAATAAAATTTCAATTTTGACATAATTAAAATAAATTTGCATCTAGAAACACCTCCAAGGGTGACATCATGCCCCTATAGGGTGACATTGAGCCCCATATGTGGAACGTTGAGATGGAAAAGTGGGGCGCTTGGCCTCTAGAGGCCCCAAATGATTCCCACACATGCCACTAGACTCACAAATGTCTCCAAAAATGAAACCCTAGCTCTGAATGACATCTAGGGATATGATGGTGACATATAGGTCCCTCAAAGGCTAATGTCCACGTGGGAAGAGCAAGGACCCCTGGGTCTAGGTCTGCCAGGGTGCCTCCAAAGGCAATGTCCTTCTTTCTCCTAGTGCAAATATTCAATTTCTTCTTATCCCTGGTTGGGGGTTTCAGCATCCATATATGGGCTTTAAGCCCCCATGAAGGTCCGAGCTAATCATTCCCTCATGTGTGCCTGTCCACCGGGCAAGGTCCTACAACAAAAACAAGTACACCCTCCAAGGTTTCATAAGTCACAAGGATCATAGCATGTAAATCACATCCAATAATTAAATTACCCAAACATGTGCATCAAACCCCCCTTAACCCTAACAAATGCTCAAATACGTTATGCAATTTGACAAGTTAGGTTTGGAGAAGGTCTCAGGGTGTATTATTGGGCTAATCTCTCTTAAGTTTGGGGTGTTTCCCAGGTGGAATATAGTCCAAGTCATTTAAGTGTATGAGGTGGCATGGGGTGCATGTAATAATAGGGAAATGTAAAGTCTTACCTATGGGTGCCTTTGTAGAGGGCGAGTTGTACCTTGTTATAAATGAAATTGTTTCCTAACCCATTCATTGCATTTTACTCTTAGCTTTATTTCTTTTGATCTTTTTCTCTTGTGTTTCAAGGGAATAGTTAAGGGCCACTATCCTAGCTTGATGACCAGAGGTGACTGTGTTATCCACAAACATTTCACGGAAATGAGAAGGTTGGCTCATGATGAGATCCCCTTTCTCTTGGCTATGCCACCAAGAGACACTACTCTAGCTAGGTGACCATATAGGTGGTAGTGTAATACCACTACATTCCCATGGTCATAATAGGCCGACTTGTGACGAGACTCCCTATCCATCAACTAATACCCTGAGTGTTTATGTTATCTTATGGGTCCCCTTTTCTTACTGAGAAGCATTTCACTTCTTTCTCAAGGATCCCTATGTGAAGCATCTCAAAGGTTTCAACAATGGATTTTAACTCTTTCTAGCTACTTTTACCCTCTGGGCCGTTAGCCCCTTCTTCCCACGAGGTAAGGTACAACCATTCCTAGTGCAGCCAATCCCAATGCCCAAACAAGGATAGGGCATATTATTATTCATTCCTAGTGTTGTTATTCATGGTATGGAATGAAAGTTTGCAAGGTAAGTGGTAGTAAAGTATGGATAATGGAAGTATTTATCCAATCAACAATGGGGTTTTCATAGCATTGTTTATGGAATTTGAAATTCAACCACCATATGTATGAAAGTATAATTGCATT
The DNA here is from genome assembly GCA_032191745.1 of Picea mariana. Classification (NCBI taxonomy): domain Eukaryota; kingdom Viridiplantae; phylum Streptophyta; class Pinopsida; order Pinales; family Pinaceae; genus Picea; species Picea mariana. Next base: position 31,563 of record JASDQU011401950.1, read on the forward strand.
AGAGGAATTTTGGTCTCATGTTAATAGGTATCCTATGATGTACGCATAGGAACCTAGTGCATAGACCATTTTTCTCTTTGCTTAACTAAGTAGAGCTCATTTCCCTTTTTAAATAATCAATAAGCCTTTTCAAAGAAAATACAAAATAAACATAGTAGATCCTAAAAGGTGAAGATGCTCAAGTCACCAAAAAATGAAAGGAAATAAAAAAATCTTTCCTCGATCATCAAACATATTAAAAAAATAATCATAATTATGGAGAACACATTGAGTGCCCACAAAATAACTAAAGGCATATATTAATCCTAATACCATATGTTTCTCAATTAAATGTCATGACAAAAATATGAAAAACAAGTTTTTACTCAACAAAGGTCTTTAACTTTAACCCAAACCCTTGACTCAATGGAAATCAGATGAAGCCAATCATTCCATAACAAAAGGTTAAGTCAAACATCAAATGAGAACTAGAAGCATTCAAGGGCCTAACACATTTTTAACTAAAATAAACACAAAATTCCAAACTTAACAAAATGCTCCAAAATGCAACAAACAAACAAACCATTAAAGTTTATCAATATATTAGAGAAAGGCATCAAAGAAATTTCATCTATTTGAATGAGCCCATTCTTTCTCAGTGGAATTCTTGTTAAATCAGGTATCTACCCTTTAATACTAGGACACTATCTATTTGAAGAGATAGGTCCCATCTTCATCAAATTCCAACTTCATTTCCTGTCACATACAAGAAAGAGACAATGTAATAGTCAAATATAAAAAAACTCAATCTTAAAATAACACGCGTCAAGAAAATGTGGCCCCAAAGTTACAATGAAAAACACAAAATATAAATTATAGAACCTATGTTTACCTGAAATGCAACCTGAAATTGTCATATAGTAATATTTCTATGATAAAGAATTTCCGACCTACTCCAAAAATAGAGGAAGAACGTATCACAAGAATCACATCATTTGTTCTATTCCATTCACTATTTCTTGCACCACCAATGGAACACATATACCGAAATAAGTGTACCCTAGGCCCTCATATATATTGGATTAGATCAAATGTTGGGGTATATCAATTTCCCAGTTCTCATATTAGTGCTCATTTTCTTCATTCTGAATAAGACTCTCCAGATGGACTATCATTATGAGTCTCCAAAGAATTATGTTCTGTATCAAGTTCATTAGAGAAACTTGTTATATTGTTTTCTCCCCTTCTATCACAATCTGATCACCAAAGAGCTAGTGCTCTTTCATATGGAAAATTGGTAATGTCATACTTTGTTACATATAATCTTAAACATATATCCATATGTTTATCAAGCTTGTTCCTCATCTTTGACTTCAAAAATGATAGTGTACTAAACATTCTCTCATCCTCCACTGATCCCAAAATCATGGTTTGACACAAATTTGCTAATTTGAAATATCTGGATATGTTTTCCTGTAAGTATTGGCTAGCACCTAAAACAATCCATAATCTTGTTATTGCACCATATTCTAGAGGATTCTCGAAAGCACAAAATTGATTCCACATTGTTTCAGTGAAGCGTGTGGTTTGTTGAAACAATTTTTATTGATCCAAAATACCTTCAACTTGTTCTCTGTGTATCTCGACCTTCTTGCAAAAGTGGTACACTAAAGTATTTAATTTTTCCACAAAGTCACATTTTAAAGTAGGTTGACATTTTAAATTGTTCCAATATTCATGGTACACCATATACATGGCCTCCAACAATTCATCTCGAGGGAATTGTTCTCTTATCTCCTATGACAGTGACTTTGCAATTTCTATCAAGTTGTGTCTCACTGAAATGACAACATTGTCAAATAGGTCTCTTGACACAGGGTGCTCTTTGGTGGTTTGTCTTGTATTATCAATAGAATGAAAAGGAACCATATACCCACACACTTCCATAGCCCTTTTTCATCGAACTTCAAATAATTTTCAGTATTTTCTAAATGGGTAAAATCATGAAGATGGGTAACACTTTCGTGACAATTGGGTTTCTAAAATTCCTAGCGGCAATTTTTCGGCTGAAAAAATGTTGCTAGGAATTTTTTTGACCGAAACTTGTTTCGGCCGAAAATTTTCACGTCAAATTTAATGGTGCCCTTGAAATTTGTGTACAATATTTTTCGGATGAATTATTTTCCTGTGGTAAGCATATTTCGGCCAAAATACTTTTCGGCTGAAACGTTTATTTTTAACGGATTCCATTAAAAACTAGGTTTCGGCCGAAACCCTGAAAATGGGACTGTTTGTCGGAAATTGCAAATTCTCTCTATCTTAATTCATCTTTGGAACTAGCAGACTCCTACAAATACTCATAATTTAGATTCAGAATTGATACCAACATTTTTAAAATTGAATCTACTTTCATTGGGTATAATTTGTTTTCATTTTCATTGTTTTTATCTAATTTTATTTAATTTTATAAAAAAAATCACTGCATAATAATTTTAGGTGAGATTATGATTGGTGAAATGAAAAATCCATATCTCTAAAAATACACTGTGGAAAATTATGGAAAATTTATATTCATAATCCCTAAAGTGTTCTCTTCAAAAGGAAATTTTTAGATTTTACTTTTAAGTAAAAATTAAGATAGATACATGGTGGAGGAAAACACGTGTTTAAAATCTGAAACTTTTCCAGATTGTTCAACTTCAAAAAATTCTAGAAATTGTAATATTCATCCGTTAGATTCAAAACCATAGTCATCACAAACTAGAGTCTCTGTAGATTGCTACAATATATTTCATTTGTCAAAACCAAAATTTTAATAATGGATACATTGTTGTGGGAAACACTAACTCATTATTTTTCCCTTCATTTTTAAGGAACATACTGTCAAACAATTGCCAAATTGACATATCAAATCTCAATTAAAAAAAAATTGAAAAATAGTCAGTAGAAAGCTAACAAAATTCTTCACAAGTTTTGTTTTTACAGTAAAGTAAAATTTTAAATAAAATAAATACTTTTGTTTACCGAAAGTTGAAGAACCTGTTAAAATTAAAAAAAAAAATGTCATAAGAAAAGCAAAAGTGTTACCCATCTTCATGATTTTACCCATATCAATGATCATATTCCAATTTGTAAACCGTGGACCTGCGAAAGACTCTAGCATCGTATACAAATTATCCAATGAAAGGCATGCAAATTTTCTTTCATTTGTGTATTCTGCAATATACATTGTGCAACTTTGAGACATTTTCACGAGGACATTCATTTCATCTAGCATAGGAAGAATTCCAACCAATGTTAATAATGTCTCTATGTCAGTTAGTCGAAAGAGAAGATCTTGAGATTTATCTACATTGAAGCGATGTTCATACATGACCCCTACCAAGGACTGGTACTCACTAAATAAAATTTGAGCTAGTCTATTCAATGAGATCCATCTTGTATCAACATCTTTTAATAGCTTGTTTCCATTTGTAACACCGTCGACAAATTTTTTAAACTTTGAAAATCGTTTGGGATTACAAGAAAAATATGCATAAGCCTCTCGTACAAGATCTTCAACTTTTGAAACTGATGGAAACTTGCTTACTATTTTAAATTCAAGATTCATCCTATGAGCCATACAATGAATACTCANGAAGTTGATAGTTGTAGTCTAACACAAAGGCCATTCCTTTGTCCTTGCATTACCGATGCTCCATCCCCTCCAACACATACCAATTTTTTTGCGATCATTAAAGGATCCATACCACCACTTTCCTTCAAACTATTATTAACAAGTTCATAAATATTTTCAGCTGTAGAATTCTCCTTCATTTTATGAACCCCAAGTAGATAAGAATGCCTAATATGGTCATTAACCATATAAATACTCATACAAATCCATGAAGTGTTATCAATAGTTGTAACCTCATCTAAAGACAATGACACAAACCTAGCACTTGCAATCTTCTCTTTCATATCATTCTTTTCTACTTGAGCTAGATATTTTTCCCATTCCTAACCACTCATTAAAGACCAATGAGAAGATGGAAAGTTTGGAATTTTAAGAAAATATATATATTTCATGTAATCCAGATAATCTGTCATAGGACACCTTTTATATAAGATGTGAAATACAGTGCTTAATTGAATTGTCTTGGATAACAAATTTATTTCCATCGTCTTTTCGAATAGAGATGTGATGCTTCCTCCACCTGCCTTGATTTTTTTATTACTTATTAAATATTCATTATATTCATTAGCATATTTGACATGTCGACATTCCTCAGAAGATTTCCATCTAACAATAGATTTATCCTCGCCATCTACAATTTTATTTTCATACACCTTTCCTACATGCTTCTCAATTGTATCTAACTTCATCTAAAATGTCGTTGGCATGCCAAGTTTCTAACTACATATATTGCATCTAACTTTTGGTTTATCTTTCTCATTTTTTGGAGGTAATGGATCAATAAATGGAAATTTTGAGACTCGATCTGGTTGGAAGCCTCTCCCTATGTCCCATTGGCCCCTTTGTCTTTTCCGTGAATTGGTTGTGTTCTTTTCCAATGAAATATTTTTGACATTTGTATTGCCAATTTCTGGTGAAAATGAATTTATCTCACTTTGATCACTAGAGGAACATATTTCCTTATCTATTATTTGGATATTAGATGCATTCTCACAAGAGTTGACATATCTTTCAGTGATAGGTTTCTCAAAAGATCTTGAAGCATGAAGAGAATGTGGATCCTTGGATCGACGTCTTTGAATGTATTATGATAGATCATTTTGTCTTGATCTTTTCTTCCCATGATCGGTGTTTGTCATCTCAATAAATATTCCACAATTGAAATTTCAAATTGATCTAGAAGCCAAAAGTGAAACCTGCAAGAGAAATAATATAAAATTAGTAAAATTCCTACCAAGTATAAAATATTCAATTTGAACAAAGGTACTCCAATACTTTCTCCTAAATTTCTCCTCACATTGTGATATGCTTCAAGACCTAGAAATACTTCAAAGCTTAATGGATATAATGAAAATAGGTGCAAATCCATACATTAATATGCGTGATGGTAGTAAACTCTATAATGTAGATGGTATGTGGAAGAAAGAAATAAAATGTTACAAGTGTAATGAAAACAAGAATGGTGCAAAACTAGAGGTTCCCTTCAAAGACTCGAACAATGACAATAAGAAAGAAGAGAAAACATTAGGATACCACCCCAATATTCAAAACCATTGAGAGATCTAGAATTCAATGGGTGGATAAGTGGTTTAGATGGTATAGTTATCTTACATTAGGGTTTGGAGGGTTTTGGTCCTTGGACCACCCAATAACATTTTCAAAATTGGTCAGAAAAGGCATTAGCATGTTGGAGTTTCCCAGGAAGATTGTGTCCACTAATTACCATTTTAGTGTGAAGAATAGAAAGAATCACCATTCAATCCACCTATAAATTTGGTAGGTTAGGTGTATTCAAATGATAAGTTGAAGGAGCTAAGAAAGATGGCTTATCTATTAGATGAGAAGTACATTCTTCCCAATTTGGCAAAACATTTTACTGCCAAGTTGATTTCCCGGATGATGCGTGAATGCCAACACTCTTCTTCAATTCAGATCGATTGTTTCTACAAGTGGCTGGAAAACCAAAGAAAGAACAAGTACTCCATAGGCAATTGTAAAGTAACAACGAAACTCTCATTAACTGATCAGGTTGGTAACTTAGCTTCTCATAAAATAAGTCTGGATGTTTTTGTAAACAAATTAATTTTGCATAAAAGTAAAGTCTCTGTTCAAATTAAGAAGTGGTTATCAATGCATATCTTACTAAGCTCTTTATTATTTTGGGCAGTTTGAAATTTTTTCTTCTTTTTGTCTCAACCTTCTACTCTCATCTTCACAAGATTTCATTTTTTTTACCCACATCTTTGATGCTATACAACATTACCCTGGCTTCTGGAATGTCTTCTTTAGATTTTTATAGGAGTAAGGAGTGATCTTATGGTATAGTTGTTCTACTTGCTTTGGCACTCTATGGATAGTTGATTGAAGTGCTCTATTGAATGGGGATGACTCTTCTACAATTTCATGCTCTCTTATGCTAATGATATTATTTGGATGACTTCTATGGGATGTTAAATCATGTAATACTACATTTTGTATTTTCCATTGGATATTTTATGTCAATGTGTGTTATTCTACACCTGATTTGATGCGTGCATAAATACAAAACCCATATTAGTTGGATATCATATTTTCTTGTGAGCTCCCTTTAATTTTCTAAGTGTAAGGAAGCAAGGAAAAAGTTGGATTCGACCTACAATTTGTGGTCTTTCATCATTTGAAAGAGTTATCCCATTGATCCTTGTTTGACCCCATATGACCCATAGTTGCTAGGAACGGGTACCTCCTTCAACCATTTAAAAAAATTGTATTTCAAACTTTCATCTATTTTTTAGTTTACAGATCTGGAAATTACTAAAATAATATCAAGCCAGATCTATCCCTTAAGTCTAGTGTTGTTTATTGCAAAATTTAAAGGAAGTTGAACTAAACTCTGTTTTAGAAGTCTGCTAAATAAATTATTTTGAAGCATTTTCGAGTAGCAAACTTGCACCGACTTAGCTTTGTATCTCAAGATGGAAGTTATATTTAAAGAATACTCATCATTTTCAGATTGTGACACATACAAAGAAAGTACACAGAAGTGCCATATAGTGAAGCGATATTAGAAGAAATGTTTTATGGCTATGCATTTCAATACAGATTATGGATGCAAACAGTGGAAGTGCATAACCGTGCAAAATTAAGTGACAATTTTTTCCATTAATAACTAGCTTGAGTTGTGACCATCCTACTCTGTTAGTTTAAGCTTGTCCTAGAATAATTTGGTTTATTTAGTTATTTTGGATTCTACAAATCCAATTATAAGGTAGTTTTCCATATATTGAGTCTTGATTGTTTTCAAATATAGGAGCTTCCAAGAATATTTTATGAGATTTTGTCTATATCTTGAATTGTAAGCACAAAGCCAATGACAAAGATACAAATTAAATCAGTCAAAAACAAAAACTTAAAAGACAAGGAGAGGATGTAGTATAGAGTTACTTTTAGCTATTTGATATGAGAAAAGTTTGAACAGTTTCAATGTCCCATCAATATATATAATCTTAAGAAGGGTCATGAATTGGAATCTTGACCTGGATTTTTACTTTAAAAATAAATTAAAATAATAGTTATGTTTATATTGGAAAAACAAACATTCTGGCCATACTTGTACAACTTCATTACAACAATATACATTTGCTTCAAAGTGTAGAGAAGGAATTTTCCAAACTCGTGAAGTTGAAGCTGCTGGAGTGTTGTTGGTATCAAGGGATGGGTCTGGCATTTGAACACAATCATCATCCAACCAATAGTAGTGGCCTCCAACCCCTCCAAATTGTCCTACATGAATGAAGTTATCTGTTGATCTACATTCAACCCATTTATTCACATCTTGGATGAAGTTGTAGGTGTTTCAACGTGTCTAAACCCTCTTCCTTGAGGGTGTGGGACCTATCAGGGCCAAGAGTAGTCTCATGAGGGCATCCCAGATTGCACAAATTGTGTGGCAGTTCCCTGGAGCACTCCAGGGAGCATGCTTATGAAATTCCTTGGGGAGTGCAAGTGAATGTGCTCCCAAAAATGATCCCAATCTGGAATATTTCAAGAGTGCACTCCTGAGGACAAACACACTACATTTTAAAAGAAGTTTAGTTCTAGAGCAGGAGTGAGAACACTAGGAGTGTTCCCTTGCAACACTGGGACTCCCAGTGCAGCCCCCTCATAGAGATTATCTTGATTGTTAAAACTTGACAGTAATCTTTTACAAACACAACTTCTGGTAACACTATTATCTTTCCTTTTTCATCATAATCAGAGGAAACTTTCAATGATTTAAGTATAAACAAAACAATAATATGTAGAGTGGACGAGTATGAAGCCATTTATGAAACCCATTTCTCAAAACACCCTTTGTGAACTTATGTTGAATAGCATGATTGCACTTTATTTTGTTAACAATGATTCCTTGGACCATATAGATTCAAGGAAACACTCGAGTTTCACAATATTTAACCTGTTTGATGGAATCATTGTTTCGTGTTTTGATGAATTAGAGAAAACTTGCATCTCTGTCCTCAATCTTTGTGTTGTTGTATGAGAAATATGAATTGAATTCCTTTGTATCTTTCTGAATGCATTTGCAAGACGTGTTTCTTTTAAACGGTAACATTGGTTCACCTAGTTTTTCCCAACCACCGTTTGTGCAAGAAATATGGGATTTAATTTGTTTGCTTCTAGTTCATCCACTCATGTGGTTACGAAATATATATGGCCATCTTATAGATACATACTTTACTGCTTCTACATATGAAATAAATTCAGGGAATCAGACAAACATTTCAAGCTGAAAAACTGCAATGCTTTTTCAACCTAGCAGACTCATCTTATTAGTTGCATCCTTTTGTCACCAACTTGATACAGATCTTCTTAATGAAGGCATGAGTGATTTAGTTGTAAAGAATATTATATATGTGACCTGTGCACTATATTCCTTTGTGAAAAGAAGACAGGAAACTGATCTAAGTGATTTCTTTTTCACCCTTGACACTAGCAATCAATCACTTATCTTGAAAGCATTTTCATTGCTTGGTTCAAAATCATGTAGGGAGGTATGTGCCTATTTGGTTAGTAGGAAATGCGGATATGTTTCCAATTTTGAAGTAAACGAATATGTTAATCAGGATCTCAAAACATCATTACTTGAACCCATCTTCAAGAAGTTGGGAAAGGTTGCGCTTAAAGTGCGGGGTGTAGAGATATGATCAATTGCACTATCTGTTATAAATAAATATGTATTAGATTTATTTAGCATTCATTATTATATTTTATTTCTTAGATGTTGGATCCTTACATTATCCTATTTGCAGACAAAATCCATCTTTGAGTGGTATAAAGCCATTTCTCTACAAATGGGCCATGAAGGAGTTCAAAGTCATGGAGCGACAATCTTGCTACCACTGTATAAAATCATCGAGGGATTTGCGGGGAAGGTGATTTCTGGTGAGGAAAATGAGACTATTGAATTTAACATGGCAGTATTAATAAGGATGGTTGGATAACAGTTTGCTCTTTTTAAGAATTCCAGTAGCTTACATTAATTTGTTGGTTATTTAATCCTTTATGCAAGGGACTTGAATATATTGTAAGATGATGTTCTATGTCACATGAAAGATATCATGGGGGTTGAAAGTTTTGTACAAGCCTACAATTTAGTGAGACAAAAAGTAAAGGAAACACGAGACAAGAGAAAGAAAATAGAGAAGATAGGTGCAATCGTTAACCCAATGCGGCCTGCGCAAAATAAGATCAAGTTAACAGGAAAACGACAAGCTCCGAAGAAAAAGAAGATTTTGAAAAACAAGACACAGAGAGGTTGATTTCTCCTAGCCTAATTATCCTATTTGGAATTTACTCAGTTTTCTACTCCTCGAGTATTGCACTCATTTTCATAAGAAGGAAAAGACATACAATGCTACTTGGAGACACTCGATTCAAGTTTTTATGTGCTCTATGAAATTAACTTTTCCAGTCCACAACTGGAAATTAGATTTAGCTGAGCACTTACATCAACATTGCATTCAAAAAAATTGGATTCAACTAACATGCTTTTAACATTTTTTAATACAAGTTTAAGTACCTTACTATTGGCCATTGATGTCCTTGAGACATCCTTAACGACCTGAAATAAAACGAGGGATCCCTAGCTGTCCCATGGAAGGATATATGCTTCCAAGAGCCCCATTGGCCAACAATTTAAAATATAAAATGGAAAAAGAGAAGGTTTGGCTTGCAACTTAAATTTTTTTACTACAACCTGTTGGGTGCAAGAGAATAGGGTAACCTTATGATCTAGATACTTTCACTAGATTCAGCAAGATGGTTGTATTTCAGTGAAGTCTTACATCAGACTTTTGTCCTGCAAAGAAAATTAAAAGACTTAAAAATTCATTATCCACCCTCCCAACTCTTGTCATTCCTTTTTAACTGCCCCTTAAATTTCGGCCCTAGTCCCCAACTGTATCGAAGCATGTCCCTCCATTCTTGAACCTTGGTGAGCATATAGGATGTTCCACCATTACATGAGCTTAGATTTACTTAGGATAGACTCTAGTCTTTTAGAGCAGTTGTAAAATTTCCTTCATTCCATGTTCCACCGTGAGTTGTTTTGAAATTTGAATAATAGCACAAATTTATTGCAATCACAGTAATGGACCTCTCACTTGATAAATGTCTGCAACAGATCCATTGATCTTTTGTTCACAATGAAGGTGTAACATGATACTAGTTGTTACAAAAAAGTGTTTTCAAGGTCTAAAGAAAGAGAGCTAACTTGACTATATTGATTGCTTAGAAAATCTATGCAATTTGAGTTCCCTCATTGTGAGTCTCATGTAATCAAATAATTTAAAGGTGTTAATTTTTTATAAAGTTATATAATTAATCTATGAATCTATAATACTATCTTATAATTGTTGTGTGTGCCTTGTTAAGACATTCAAAGAACCATGAACTAACTCGTTTGTGCCTCGTTAAGACTTTCAAAGAACCATGAACTAACTGTCAAGTTAGAAAATAGAGCATTGTTCTAATTTTACCAATATGATTCATAATTCTTTGCTATGAGTAATTTAACACACCGAGATGAAGGACCGGGTAAATACCTATCAAGACGTTTGGAAACCTTGGTAATTATTCATTGCCAAATCCTCGCGCGACACCTTCCGAGCAGGTTGGGATAATCGTACCAAATTCTAATTTATTCTTCTCTGAATAGGGGGCTCCACCACTGACATCTCTGGCCCTTTTTTTCATTCTGTCGAGGAGAAATAAGCACGAAGATCCAAGATATGAAAGGTAAACTGGGCCCCGGGGAATTAGAGATTTTTGGGATGGTATAAAGAAAAACCTTTCACTCACTAGATTCTGTAATTCTCATGAACGAACTAGACAAGTAACAAATATCTTATTTAACCCAATGCATATATGGGCACTAGACAGATCCCATACAATTTATACCAGGTGGGAGGGCCAAAATGCTCTCAGAAATCCCCTTATTCTTTGGAAATCAGGCAAAGAGAAGATTGTAGCTACCCGGTGCCCATACCACAAAATCTGGGCGAATTAAACCATAAACCCCGATTTTACCAAATGGCAGGGCAAAGAAGCTATCATAAATTTCCACACTTCTAGAAATTTGGTTAATGGAAGCTTGTCCCTCCAAATTTCAAGGGAGAAATATAATTTTTTTTCCTCTATCCCTCATAAAAACACGATCTAACCTTGTACATGATTTTTCCACTAAAATAAATTCCGGGCTAATGATATAAGTTCAAAAAAATCACTCTAATACAAAAAATTCACCAAATAAAAAATTGGAGGCCCTTAAATTTCGCCCATGAGCGAAATTTTGCCCCTAAAATCATCTATGCTACTAGCACTCTTGTCGTGGCTCGAACTGTAGGTTAACGATTACCTAGATCGAGAAGACCCACGATGCCGTGAGGGCAGACTGTGACAGTCGCTCATGATGATTCTAAGGGGTGCGCAATAAGGCAGTGAACTTATTCCTTAGAGGCCCTTAGTCTCCCACAAGATCACGTGGCAGAGTATTGACTCCAGGGGTTTTTGATGTCTACCAAGTCAGTCAAGAGGCAAGTGGCACCCTTGGAGCACATAGTGTGTCCTGAAGGGCATGTCACGCAAGGAAAATGGAAAGAGGCGAGTGGCACCCTTGGAGCATGTAGTGCGTCTTGAAGGGCACGTTGCGCAAGGAAAAAGGAAAGAGGCGAGTGACACCCTTGGAGCACGTAGTGTGTCCTGAAGGGCATGTCATGCAAGGAAAATATAAAAGGCGAGTGGCACCCTTGGAGCACCTAGTACGTCCTGAAGGGCACGTCGGGATTTCAACAGGTAAGTGAATAAACCTTGTTGGCCTTAAAATGAATGACGTAATAAGTAAGATTTAAAAACAATTTCCCTAATAAGAATGTTGCCCAACCTAAGAAATTAAAATCTAGGTCTTAAAAAAAACAATAATAATCATGATTAAACATGTGACGAGAAGGGGGTAAGAAATTCAAATAAATTATTAAAATCAAATTACTTTGGGGGATTAAATTTAAAAAAGAAGAAGGAATGATTGTTTTTCTACTTGTGCTAATTAAATTTTATTAATTAAAAAGAAAAAGGGGTAAAAGGTGTGTTAGAAAAACAGGACTGCGGAGCAATAAAATAAAACAAATGCAGAAACAAAA
>JASDQU011401950.1:43992-61214 GCA_032191745.1 Picea mariana
CCCCCATCGGGGGACGCTGCCCCCGAACCCCCGCTGGGGGCCTGCTTAATTTTAGTTTTAGTTAAAAAGGGAAAAAGGGGAAACATAAAGAAAAAGGGAAACACAAGGAAAAAGGGAAACATAAGGAAAAATCTGAATGATTAACTTAGTAAGGAATCTTTCTTTTAAGAACTTTTTAATTATAAAATCAACTAGGAATTTAGTAAGGGCGTAAGTAATTTAAATTGTGTAATGGAATATGGGGACACCAAGGAGCGATTTTAGGAATGCTTTTAGGTGGGTGAGGGAAATAAGAGTAATTAATTAATTAATGAAATCAATTTCTGGTGCAACTAGAGGGATGGGTGACATGTGTATGAGGGAGGTTTTTCTGAATTAAATTAATGAAAAATAAATTAAATGGGAAATTGGGAAAGAAATCACTTAGAAACTCTATAAAAAGGATGGAGGAGGAGGACCATGGATATCTTCTTGGATGCGTAACATTACGCTGAAGAATTTTTGTCTTAACTGACTTATCTTGTGGGAGTTGGGATACCCAGCTAGGGTAACAAGTGGTAGGTCGACCTTGTGAGGTGAACTGGGTGCTAGCTATTCTTGGTTTAGTGTGTGTGGCCCCTTTGCGACTCAGGGGGCTAAGGGGGAAGAAGAGTACCCCTAGCATTGGCTGGGAGGTACCGGTGAAGTCACATCGGTCGACAAGTAGAAGTTGGATGGAGCGCACACAAGACAACGACTCGGAGATATCACCTTGGGCTACGATATGCATGCTTTTATTTTGAATGGTAGATTTTTTTTTTAAGTAAAAAAGGATAGAACTTGTTATATTATCATTATCAAGTTACAATGATTATTTATGAAGCCAACTGTCCTGCCTAAACATGAAACCAAGACAGTTGGGCATCCTGTTCCATTTGTTTCCCAGTAAGCAAAACTATCAGATTATCGTCCTGCCCGAAGGAAACAAGGACTGTCAACCATTAAGTTTAAACTGTATGCCAAAGACTAGTTGCAAACTAACTAAGATCTAACTGGGCAAAAGCCTGGTTCGGAAACAAAAAAAAATTCTAACCAAGAACATCATTGAACCTCTTATTCAGTGAGCTCGTCCTCGTCCCCGCACTTTCGCCATCCTGGTGGAAACGTGTAAGCCTGTGCGCACGTTGGGCATTATCGTTTAGGAAGAGTTATGGAATGAGCTGCGAACAGCATGTCGAGTCGTTGATCGATTCGGGCAATGCGAAAGACTTGGTCGTCCAACAGACTCCTCATGTCGAAGATGAGAGCGAGGTACCCTAAGTTGGTGAAGGGGTGCTGGTCCTGCCAGTGGCTGTCGACGGAGGCTGGGGGAATGGGCCCTGTTGCTCCCTCACTTGCATGTGCCGGTCAGTTGGAAAGCTGGGTCGCCACCTCCATAGGTGCACCGGGGGGTGAGTCTCTGCTTCCCTGTGTGTGGGACGGGGTCTCTTCTTCTACATAGCAGGTGGTAAAATTCTCTGCTAGGCTATTGGCACTGGAACCAAGCAATTCGCCCGAAGGCGAAAGCTTGTCATCTGTGCCAAAATCAGTGGGTAGATTCCAATTGTCCGAGACTGTAAATAGAAGGAGCTTGGGATAGCTTTGCATGGCATCTTCCAAGGTAATATCTTCCATGTATGCCATTAGAGGCATTCTTGGTTTCTTGCGCCTTCGGAAGGATGCCATGGTTAACACTTGCTCAAATTTCTTCTGTCTCTGGCAGCGAGATTCGACTGTGTACCAAGTAGCTCCCCTGTGCGACTTACCTTGTGCATTGGGCATGGTGGAGACCCTGGAGATGACCAGGGTTCCTTGCGGGTGGAAGGCTCTGCTCTAGAGCTTTGGAGGGTCCCCAAACTACTGCTCTGGTGAAATTAGCTCTGCACTCGACGCTGCGAAGGGAGAATGTCACTCAATTCTATCAAGGCCAGTGATAAGGAGGAGGGCAATCGCGAGAGCCATAGCCATTAAGGCTTGCTGCTGAGTGCGCTTGTGCATTGTACCAATCACTTGCGCGAAGGGGCTTGTCGCCTGGATGTGGCTGCATGGACTCATACTTAGTTAATGGCTGAGGGGATGGTCGCTGGTGGATGCATTAATGCTGCATCCCGACGTTGTCCCACGTGGCTCCGGTTTGCGACGTGGCACCCCATCTAGGGGATTTTGAATGGTAGATTAATATTGTTCTTGTGCTTCCATTACTGTACTTCTATTGTGTAAAAAAAAATATGTTTTACTCAGCGTTTTTAATCTAGAACTTAAAGTCATCATAGCTTTACGCTCGTTGCATTGAATTGATTTACTTGGCAACCAATCACTGATTGCTATGACTATTCTATTTGGTTTTATTGATTATTATGAAGAGATTGTGCTTTATCTTTCATCCTCATCCCTAGATCATCAGTCCATGCCTGAGCAATCGGCCAGGAGCCGAATCGACAGTCGTCACTTCGGTGCATAGCAACCTATAGATTCTAATGCCTTGATTTTCTGTGTGTGGATGATGAGTGAAGGATGTTTTTTCCCAGCTGTCTACCCCTATTGATTATTCCTGGTTGATCGATTGTCTTGCACCTTCTTGCGATTGAATAACTTTGTGCATTGTTTATCTTTTCTCTCTGCAATCATCTCAATACGCTTTGCATTTTTATATCACCTCTACGGTTTCAGAGGGTATTTTATTCTTTGCGATTTCCATGACAGTTCCCAGCTCTTGAATGGAGAAATCTCAGTGTTTTCCACTTGAATGAAAGTGTTTTTTTAAAACTAATCGTGATTGTGATTTGTATTTATTTATTGGCAATAACCGATTGTATGACAACCCTTTTGTTTCTATTAGAGACTGCGATCAAACCTTATGACCTCACTTTATTTTTTATTGCAAAATCACCCATTTGACTCTAATTTTCATTTAGCAGATGGCTTCAAATTTGCTTACTGTGTGTCTGCATTTTCACCTTTATCGAGTGACTATTAGTGTTATTGTTTTTCCTTGTTAAAATAATGGTATTGCGATTTCACTTATACTGCTATTTCTTTAAAATAGTGTTATGGTTATATCTGGTTACAAGACAATCATATCCAATGATAGGCATAGTTTTATGCCCATCGATATATAGTTTATTATTACTTCTTTAATCTATGTGCAACGATATAGTTCTGTAATATGGAGTTAATGTTATTTATTTAATATACGCACAACATTATACATTGTTCTTGTTATTTTGCAGAGCTATATATTTCTCTAATATAGGGTTATTATTATTCTTGTTAAAAGACAGGCATAGTGAACGATAGGCATAGTTTTTACGCCCAACAGTATGTAGTGTTATGGTTATTTATTTAAATATATGCACAACGATATATTCTTTAAAATGTGTTGTTGTAATTTCTTTAAAATACACCCAACGATATATATTGTTATTGGTATTTCTTAATATATGACACAAAAATGTCCTTGAGGATATCCCAACGATTTCACCTGTTCCAATGACCGCAAACTTACCTAACTTTATTTGTTTTGAGTGAAAATTTCAATGCTTATTTTAATATATATTTTTGACTGCGATTTCACCTATTCCAATGAAAACGAACTCACATTACTTTACTTTATTGTGAGTGCAAATTTCAATGCGTTTTTAATATAAATTCGGACTGCGTATTTCTATGTAATGGATGCGTTTTCACTTGTGTACTGGATGCGTTTTTTTTGGGGTAACGATTGCGTTTCTACAGGTGTAATGGCAGTGTTTTTGTAGGTGAACATCAACATTTTTGGTGGGAGAATGACAGTGGGGTATTATGAGATAAACAACGTTGATTCTGTTGTGTTTGACTATATTTTCACCCATTTTTATTGATATACAACGTGTGATATAAATGGCAGCGACCTTATGCATTAAGAAACAATTATTTTATTGATAGATAGCTCCATATATAGATGGCAGTGATTTATACATTTAATGGCACAACGATATCATATTTCACCCAACACTGTCATGTTTTCGCTCAACAATGTCATTTAACTTAGCATTATATCCTTGACAATATATATCCTTATTATATATCATCATTATATATCATTATTATACCTCATTAAGGGTCAGCATTACATTTAGATGTTAATGTCTTTATGGTATGTCATTACTGTTAATTTCATTAATTAGCTCTTATTGTATGGGCAACGAAAATATAGAGAATCAAGTTAGAAAGCAATGATGTTTTTGTGTACAACAGTGATTGGCGATGCATGGTATGCCGTGTATAACTAGCAAATTTAATAGGTAATGACAATGTTTTTATATCTAATGTGATACAAAATATCAATATTTAGATTATATAGATATAAATTTTATTATATGCTGTCAGTTAAAGGATAGCGTTTCCAGATTTAAAAGATATGTTCTTATTGCTTAAAAGACATGTTCCGTTTTTGGTTTTAGTTAAATGATAGTGAATTTCCTTCATAGGAAAATACCTACCCAATAATGGATTTGGAGAATAGTTACAATGAACTAATTGTTGATAAAATTTATTTTATGTGTACTGATTGGTTTTGTTGCGCAAGGAAATTATTGTGTTGTGTGAAAGTCATAGTCGTCTTGTTGACTTGTCGATTGGGTGCTAGGGTTAGATAGTTAACTTGATCTCATAGTGCATTGATATTGACTTGTGTTGAGGGTCCAGTTATGTTGTTGCACCATGGTTGTTGTCGCGCCTATCATTTGGCGATGACATGATTCCTGATGAGGGGATCATTGTGTGCCCTAATGGATAGAGGCAAATGATAACTTGGCCAGAGTCTATGCTACCCGTAATGGGCATTTGTTCGTTGTAGTTGTTGTTGGTGCTTGGCTTGTAATGCCTTCATGCATTTGGTTTGTGTTCCATAGAGGTTATAGTTACTGGCCGTCAAGGTTGTTGTGTTGAAATTGTGGATGTTGTCCTTAGCTTGTAGGTGTTGTCGTGTTATGTGTCGGGTGGGTATTTGTTTCTTTCTTTTTATTTACACATGTTTCGCCCAGTTACTCGATGTGCTAGTGTGTAGAGTCGTTGTAGTCTATTGTTGGATCGGCGTGTGTGGTGTTCCTCTTTAGGTGGAGTGGTTTAACTGTGTCATTGTTTCTTTCTTGTCTAAAAACAAAAAATAATTGCACTTTTTGCTTCGCTTGGAGTCGTAACGATTGGGGTCGTTACATATGGTATCATGGCGGGTTTCAACCCGCGACTTGGGATCACTATGAATTTCGTTGACGTGATATTTGATTATAATGTTGCTAATTAGGTTGACTTGTATTCGTGTAGGTAATCATGGTTAAAGGACGTCGCAGAGGCAGACGACGGGGTGCTAGGGGAGGAGGCGTGATGCCTTGAGTAGCATCCATGCCTGAGGAGACTAACCCCAGGGAGACAAATAGGTTTTCGGGTAGGAGCAGATAGCGGTGGGTGATGTGGTTGGGCTGATGAGGTCTTTTCAGTGCATGTCTGAGGCACTGATCAACCATTTGGATAGAGATGAGGCCAGGGCACCGAAACTCCTGAGGGTCCACCATGTGCTCTGGCTAGTATTGGTAGCATTCACCGAGAACTCGAGAAGGTCAAATTTCCTGAGTTCTTTGGTACCCCGGATGACATAGCTGCCGAGACATGGTTGGAGAATATGGCGATGTTCTTTTCACTTCACGACTATACCTCTAACATGAAGGTATGCATGATGGTCTTTCAACTGAAGGGGAGTGCTCTTCTATGGTGGAAGACGCTCCTGCCACAATTGAACATGGTCGTCAAAGACATGTCATGGGAACTGTTCGAGAAATGATTCTGAGAGAGGTACCTATCAGAGAAATTCATTGAGCATCAACTCAACGAGTTCAACACCTTGTGATAGGGCGGTCGTACGGTGCCTGAGTATGAGGCCCATTTTATGGAGTTGCTTCGGTATGCTCCGCACCTTACTACCAAGAAACTTAAGGTCAACAGGTTCTTGTTTGGCCTTAATGTCAGCATACGTGCAAAGGTTAGGATTCTGATGCCTCAGACCTTGCATGATGTCATCCAGAAGTTCGTCATAAAAGAGGAGGAGCTTATCAGCAGGGGTTAGAGAAGGAATCTAGTGAGACCAGCAGAGAAGGTGTCATCTGGTGCGCAGCAACATCAGACACCGGCTAGATAGATTCCAGGATATTGTGGCTTCTATAGATGATACACTTTCACTACACCTCGACGACCAATGCCTAAGTAGCAGAATCCTTACCGAGGACCACAACATCAACAACAACAACAGTTTAGGCATGTTTAGCAGAACAGACCAGGATTCCAGGCTAGTGGGTCGTCAGCTTCTACTTCAGGTACCAAGAGTACTAGACTGAAGAAGGGGCATTGGACATGTGGGGAGCCACACTACCAGCGCGAATGCCCAGTGGAGAGGACTAGAGAATCTGGATCAGTCAGACCCACTACTGTGGGAGATTTGGGCAAGGCCCATTGGATTCATGCAGCGATGAATAACTGTCAGGAAAAGCACCAGTCGATTGTGCTTGAGACGTCAAGTGTCGTCACTGACCAGTCCCTTAGTATTTTGATAGATCTCGGTGCTACCAAGAGTTTCATTTTAGGTGCAATGATAAAAAGGATTAAGGTAAAGGTAGCCGAACATGATGAGTTTATCATTATAGAGATGGCTTCGGGAGCCAAAAAAAAGGTTGGAGCGAAGGTTATGGGTTGTACCCTTAACCTGGGAGAGTTTGTCACCAGGGCCAACCTGTACGCCATGATCTTAGGATCTTATGACATCATGATCGGTATGGACCGGTTCAAATCACATGAGGTGATACTCAACTGTAAGATGAAACAGTTGATCTTGGTCGATGATGAGGGACAGCGATGCGTAATTATAGGATGGAACCAGGGAGTTTCCCTAAGGTTCATCTTTTCCTTGCAGCTACAGAAGAGTATGTGCAAGGGGTGTAAGCTTTATGCGATCCTTGTGTTAAATGAAAAGGGAGTAGCAGAAGGTCTAGAACACCTTCCGATGGTGAGAGAGTTTGAAGATGTCTTCCTGGAGGAGTTACCTAGGATGTCGTTAGAGAGGGAATTGGAGGTTACCATAGACCTAAAACTGGGGACTGAACTGATAGAAAGAATCCCTTATCGGATGTCAACCCCTGAGTTACAGGAGTTGAGAATACAACTGAAGGAGTTGTTGGACCTGGGACTTATACGTCCAAGTGTGTCACCCTAGGGTGCGCCTGTTATTTTCATACAAAATAAGGATGGGTTGTGGATAATTTGCATTGACTACCGTCAATTGAACAAGGAAACGATCAAGAATCAGTATCTGTTGCCAAGGATTGATGATTTGTTTGATCAGATGAAGGGTGTGATGGTTTTTTCAAAGATTGACTTGAGATCAAGGTATCACCATTTATAGATCAAGGAGTATGACATCCCTAAGACTGCCTTTAAGATGAGGTTTCGAAATTTCGAGTTTACTATTTTACCATTTGGACTGATGAATGCCCTAAGGGTATTTATGAGTTTAATGAACGGGGTGTTCCACGAGTACTTGGACAAGTTTTTCCAAGTATTCATTGATGATATTTTGATTTACTCTCGGACGATGGAGGAGCATGATGATCACTTGCGCTTGGTACTATAGTGTCTTCGAGATAACAAATTGTATGGGAAATTGTCTAAATTCTCATTTTATCAATCGAAGATTCACTACTTAGGGCATGTCATCTCCGAAGAAGGTATCGTTACGGATCCAGCAAAGGTGGAGGCTATTATGGAATGGACTGCGTCAATGAATTTCCCAGAAGTGTGTAGCTTCATGGGTTTAGCAGGATACTATCGATAGTTCGTCGAGGGATTTTCGAAGATAGCAAATCCACTCACGGAATTGCAGAAGAAGAAAAAGATTTTTTTTTGGACTGAGAACTACGCGGAGGAATTTCAGAGGCTCAAGGAGATGTTGACAACAACACTGATACTAAAGGTCCCTGACATGGACACAAACTTCTTGGTATGCACTGACACATCCAAGGAAGGCTCAGGTGGAGTCTTGATGCAAGACGGTCGAGTGATCGCTTACATCTCGAGGAAATCGAGAAGGAATGAGGAGACCTATGTGACGCATGATTTGGAGTTGTTAGCCATTGTTTATGCGTTGAGATTTTGGAGACACTACCTTATTGGACGAAAATTTGAACTAAAAACGGACCACTGTGGACTACAACACATCTTTACGCAAAGCAACCTGAATGCGCGACAACGACGTTGGTCGGAATTTCTTAGTGAGTACGATTTTGAGATTACTTACATAAAAGGAACAATGAACTGAGTGGAAGATGCATTGAGTCAAAGACCATGCATATTTTTGGTGTTGCCTCTTCAGATGAATCTACGTGAAAACATTCTAACTTTACAGTGCGATGATGACTTGTACAAAAAGGTCAAGGATTTTATCGGACAAAACAAAATGATGGTACCAAGATTTGAAGGATTTAAGTTGGACGATGATGGAATATTGAGATTTAAAAATCGAATTTACGTACCTCTCAACGACAAGTTGAGGATTTTGATCCTAAACGAGGCTCACAGAGAAGTGCAGATGGCTCACCCAGGGGTCACGGAGATGAGGGTGGACCTTAAACCCTTATTCTTATGGAAAGGAATGAAGGCATACATAGTCAAATATGTGTTAAGATGTCTAGAATGGCTGCAGGTGAAGGATGAACATAGACATCCAGTAGGACTACTACAACTACATGCTATTCTGGAATCAAAATGGAAGGTCATTTTGATGGATTTCATTGTTGGATTGCCACTGACGACAAGGAGACACGACTTGATTTTTGTGGTGGTCGACACTTTGACGAAGAGTGCTCATTTTATTCCTGTGTGTATGATGTATCAGGAACCGAACATAGGTAGGGTTTTCATCAGTGATATTCTGAGGTTGCATGGCCTGCCTAAGAGGATTATATCCGATCGAGGATTGATGTTTACTGGACGATTTTGGACTAGTTTCCAAGATGCCTTGGGAACCCAACTTAACTTTAGTACTGCGTATCACTCGGAGAGAGACAGGTAGACCAAGCGAGAAAACCAAATCTTGGAGAACATGTTGTGTATGTACGTGATGGACCAACAGAAGCATTGGGAAGAATTCTTGCCACTGGTAGAATTCACATATAACAACAGTTACCAAAGCACCATTAAGATGGCGCCTTTCGAGTTTCTTTATGGGAAACCATGTCACACGCCTTTGAGTTGGGATCGGCTTGAGGATAGGGTCCTGGGGGGACCAAAAGTGATCCAAGAAATGGAATATCAAATTCAAACAATAAGACAAAGGATCAAAGAAGCGCATGATCAACAGAAGAGTTATGTCGATGCGCGCTGTGTCGACCGTAGTTACAAAGTTGGTGATCGAGTCTTCTTGCAGGTAAAACCACATAAGAGTTCGATCAAGTTTGGAAAGGGAGCTAAAATATATCCTAGGTTCGTGGGAACTTTCGAGATTGTGGAGAGGAAGGGGCTTGTGGCCTATCGACTAGCCTTGCCTGATTCTTTTAGGCATATGCACAATGTTTTTCACGTATCTGTTTTGAGACATTATATTAGTGATCCTACACATGTTATTGACATGATTTCCTTGCAGGTATCAGACAAGGGGGTGCTCACGGCTGAGTTGATCCACATCCTCGATCATCACATTTGACAGCTACGATGTCGAATAGTAGATCAGGTCCAGGTCCAGTGGGACAACTATAGTGTGCACTTGGTGACCTGGGAGGATGCATATGATATGCACCAACAATTTCCATTTTTGTTTGATATATAGACTTATGATACTGTGATACAAATTATTTCGGCACTTATATACTGTGAAACTTCAGGATAAAGTTTAGAACAAGAGGGGGTGTATGTAACATCCCACTCTTGCGCACACTAAGCGAACTTATTCTTTGAGGATACTTGCTTGCAAGTGATCCAGATTATTATAATATTGGTCATTTGATTATGATTATGAGGCATTATGGATGTGATTATATGTTATTTTGTGTATTTTCATTAACATGTGCTATTGACTGGGTTCTCCTGAGTGTGTAGGAATTTGGGCCTCAAGGATGCAGAGGCATCGATGAAACCCCTTGGACTCCAGATCAAGTCCGGGAGTGAACTATTGGGGTTGATTGTTGTAGATATGACATATGTACATCTCATTAGATGTTATGATGATTGATTATTATTGCTGACATGATTTGTTGATGATGCAGGCTGATGATAACTTTCTGACTAGACTCACATGTGGAGTAAAGATGTCATGCACGACAACTAGAGACATTGAGGGAGAGGTGTGGAAAACAACCCTACCACATCCTACTAGCACTCCCGTTGTGGCTCGAACTGTAGGTTAACAATTACCTAGTTCGAGAAGACCCACGATGTCATGAGGGCAGACTGTGGCAGTCGCTCACGATGATTCTAAGGGGTGCATAATAAGGCATGGGCCTTATTCCTTAGAGGCTCTTAGTTTCCCACAAGATCACCTGGCGGAGTATTGACTCCAGGGTTTTTTTATGTCTACCAAGTCAGTCAAGAGGCAAGTGTCACCCTTCCAGCACGTAGTGCATCATACGTTGTGCAAGGAAAATGGAAAGAGGCGAGTGGAACCCTTGGAGCACGTAGTGCATCTTGAAGGGCATGTCACGCAAGGAAAATGGAAAGAGGTGAGTGGAACCCTTGGAGCACATAGTGCATCCTGAAGGGCACGTCGCACAAAAAAAACATAAAAGGTGAGTGGCACCCATGGAGCACCTAGTGTGTTCTGAAGGGCACGTCATGATTTCAACAGGTAAGTGAATAAACCTAGTCGGCCTTAAAATGAATGATGTAATAAGTAATATTTAAAAAAAAAATTCCCTAAAAAAATGTCGCCCAACCTAGGAAATTAAAATCTAGGTCTAAGTGATACTTGTGGTAAAAAAATAAATAATAATAATCATAATTAAACATGTGAAGAGAAGGGGGTAAGAAATTCAAATAATTTATTAAAATCAAATTACTTTGGGGGATTAAATTAAAAAAAAAGAAAAAGGAATGATAGTTTTTCTACATGTTCTAATTAAATTTTATTAATTAAAAATAAAAAGGGGTAAAAGGTGGATTTCTACACTTGCTAATTTTAGTTTTAGTTAAAAAGGGAAAAAGGGGAAACATAAAGAAAAAGGGAAACATAAGAAAAAAGTCGAATGACTAACTTAGTAAGGAATCTTTTCTTTAAAAAATTTCTAATTATGAACTCAACTAGGAATTTAGTAAGGGCGTAAGTCATTTAAAAGGTGTAAGGGAATATGGGGACACCAAGGAGAAATTTTAGGAATGCTTTTAGGTGGGTGAGGGAAATAGGAGTAATTAATTAATTAATGAAATCAATTTATGGTGCAACTAGGGGGATGGGTGACATGTGTACGAGGAAGGTTTTTCTGAATTAAATTAATGAAAAATAAATTAAATGTAAAATTGGGAGAAAAATCACTTAGAAACTCTATTAAAGGATGGAGGAGGACCATCGATCTCTTCTTGGATGTGTAACGTTACGCTGCAGAATTTTTGTCTTGACTGACTTATCTTGTGGGAGTTGGGATACCCAACTCGGGTAACGAGTGGTATCTCGACCTTGTGAGGTGAGTTGGGTGCTAGCTGTTCTTGGTTTAGTGTGCGTGGCCCCTTTGCGGTTCGAGGGGCTCAGGGGGAAGAAGAGTACACCTAGCATTGGCTGGGAGGTACCGGTGAAGTCACATCGGTCAGCAAGCAGGAGTTGGATGGAGTGCGCACAGGACAATGACTCAAAGTTGTCACCTTGGGCTACGACATGCATGGTTTTATTTTGAATGGTAGATTAATATTGTTCTTGCGCTTCCATTACTGTACTTCTATTGTGTAATTTTTTTTTGTTTTGAATGGTAGATTAATATTGTTCTTGTGCTTCCATTAAATTCATCATAGATTTATGCTCATTGCATTGAATTGATTTCCTTGGCAACCAATCCCTGATTGCTATGACTGTTCTGTTTGGTTTTATTGATTATTATGAAAAGATTGTGCTTTATATTTCTTCCTCATCCCTAGATCATCAGTCCATGCCTAAGCAGTCGGCTAGGAGCCAAATCGACGGTCATCACTTCAATGCATAGCGACCTATAGATTCTAATGCCTTGCTTTTTTGTGCATGGATGATGGGTGAAGGATGTTTTTTCCTAGCTATCTACCGATGTTGATTGTTCCTAGTTGATCGATTGTCTTGCGCCTTCTTGCGATTGAATACCTCTGCACATTGTTTATCTTTTCTCTCTGCGACCAACTTGATACCCTCTGCATTTTTACATCACCTTTGCAATTTCAGAGGGTATTTTATTCTCTGCGATTTCCATGACAGTTTCGAGCTCTTGAATGGAGAAATCTCAGCGTTGTCCACTTGAATGAAAGTGTTTTTTTAAAACTAATTGTGATTGTGATTTGGATTTATTTATTGACAGTAACCGATTGTATGAAAACCCCTTTTTTTTTTCTATTGGAGACTGCGATCAAACCTTCAGACCTCACTTTATTTTTGATTGTGAAATCACTCATTTGACTGCGATTTTTCGTTTAGGAGATGGCTTCGAATTTGCTTACTGTGCATCTGCAATTTCACCTTTATCGAGTGGTTGTTAGTGTTATTGTTTTTCCTTGTTAAAATAGGGGTATTGCGATTTCACTTATACTGCTATTTCTTTAAAATAGTGTTATGGTTATATATTGTTAAAAGGCAGTCATAGCCAATGATAGGCATAGTTTTATGCCCAGTGATATATAGTTTATTGTTACTTCTTTAATCTATGTGAAACGATATAGTTCTGTAATATGGAAATAATGTTATTTATTTAATATACACACAACATTATACAGTGTTCTTGTTATTTTGCACACCGATATATTTCTCTAATATAGGGTTATTATTATTCTTGTTAAAAGACATGCATAGTGAATGATAGGCATATTTTTTACGCCCAACAATATGTAGTGTTATGGTTATTTCTTTAAATACATGCACAACGATATATTCTTTAAAATGTGTTGTTGCAATTTCTTTAAAATACACCCAACAATATATATTGTTATTGTTATTTCTTAATATATGACACAACGATTTCCTTGAGGGTACCCAACGATTTTAACTATTCCAATGACCGTGAACTTACCTGACTTTATTTTTTTTGAGTGCAAATTTCAATGCTTATTTTAATATATATTTTTGACTGCAAATTCACCTGTTCCAATGACAACGAACTCACATTACTTTACTTTATTGTGAGTGAAAATTTCAATGCAATTTCAATATAAATTCAGACTGCGTATTTACTATGTAATGGATGTGTTTTCACTTGTGTACTGGATGCGTTTTTCTGGGGCAATAGTTGCATTTCTACAGGTGTAATGGCAACGTTTTTGCAGGTGAACGTCAGTGTTTTTGGTGGGAAAATGAGAGTGGGGTATTATGTGATAGACATTGTTGATTCTTTTGTGTTTGACTGCATTTTCACCCATGTTTATTGATATACAACGTGTGATATAAAAAACAGTGACCTTATGCATTAAGCAACAATTATTTTATTGATATATAGCACCATATATAGATGACAACGATTTATACATTTAATGGCACAACGATATCATATTTCGCCCAACACTGTCATGTTTTAACTCAGCAATGTCATTTAACTTAGCATTATATCCTTGACAATATATATCCTTATTACATATCATCATTATATATCATTATTATACCTCATTAAGGGTCAACATTACATTTATATGTTAATGTCTTTATGGTATGTCATTACTGTTAATTTCATTAATTAGCTCTTATTGTATGGGCAATGAAAATATAGAGAATCAAGTTAGACAACAATGTTATTTTTGTGTAGAACAACGATTGTCGATGCATGGTATGCGGTGTATAACTAGAAAATTTAATATGTAATGACAACGTTTTTATATCTAATGTGATACATAATATCAATATTTAGATTATATAGATAGAAATTTTATTATATGGTGTCAGTTAAAGGATAATGTTTCCAGATTTAAAAGATATGTTCTTATTGCTTAAAAGACATGTTTTGTTTTTTGTTTCCGTTTTAAACGATAGTGAATTTCCTTCTTAGGAAAATACCTACCCAATAACAGATTTGGAGAATAGTTACAATGAGTTAGTTGTTTATAAAATTTATTTTATGTGTACCGATTGATTTTGTTGCACAAAGAAATTATTGTGTTGTGTGAAAGTCATAGTCGTCTTGTTGACTTGTCGATTGGGTGATAGGTTTAGTCATCAAGGGTTAGATAGTCCAGTTATGTTTTTGCGCCACGGTTGTTGTCATGCCTATCACTTGGTGGCGACATGATTCCTGATGAGGGGATCATTGCATGCCCTAATGGATAGAGGCGAATGATAACTTGGTCGGAGCCTGTGCTACCCATTGTGGGCGTTTGTTCGTTGTAGTTGTTGTTGGTGCTTGGGTTGTAACACCTTCATGCATTTGGTTTGTGTGCCATAGAGGTTCTAGTTACTGGTCGTTAAGGTCATTCTGTCAGAATTGTGGATGTTGTCCTTATCTTGTAGGCGTTGTCGTGTTGTGTGTCGGGAGGGTATTCGTTTCTTTCTTTTTATTTATGCATGTTTCACCCAGTTACTCGATGTGCTAGTGTGTAGAGTCATTGTAGTCTGTTGCTGGATTTACGTGCATGGTGTTCCTTGTTAGGTGGTGTGGTTTAACTATGTCGTCATTGCCTTCCTTCCTAAAAAAAAAAAAAAATTGAACTTTTCGCTTCGCTTGGAGTCGTAACGATTGGGGTCGTTACAAATATGTGGTTGGGATATGGAATATTTACTTTACCTACTTTAATCTGCTGGAATATGTGGTTGGAATGTAGTAGAGTAATTTTTGAGAATGGTACCCTTTATTTATTTTCGTCATTTACAAACTTCTTGGAGCTTTGAACACTTGTCATGTTATTCAAAAGAGGCATTCGGATTGGGCAACTTCTACCCAAATTTATCTAGGGGCTACAATATGATTTTTTTATGGCCCAACACAAAAGAATGGTCAGCTGAGCGTAGCTAGAGGGGTGATTAGATGCACCAATCACTTATCATACAAATGGACTTTCAATTGTGGTGAAGGTACAAATACCAGGGCAGAGCTTCTAGGGGTCTGGGATACCTTAATTGTGGACTCAAGATTGGACCTTAACCACATCAAGGTTTTGGGTGATTCTCGAATTATTATTGACGGGATAAATAACAAAAGGCAAATTGCAAGTCTTTTAGTGTTAGACTATTGGGAAGAAAAAATCAGATTTCAATAAATTTTTTGAAGAAATCAGTTTCTAGCATATTTTCCGAGAATCAAATGCTGAGGCAACACCAAGAGGGATTAATTTAGGACAATAAATGGGATTAATTTTGGACAATAAATGCGTGGATGGAGAGATGGGAAAAACCATGTACCTAAAGATATTTTATTA
Organism: Picea mariana; assembly: GCA_032191745.1. Taxonomy (NCBI): domain Eukaryota; kingdom Viridiplantae; phylum Streptophyta; class Pinopsida; order Pinales; family Pinaceae; genus Picea; species Picea mariana. The sequence continues at coordinate 59,590 of JASDQU011401950.1, forward strand.
CTGTCTGGAGTTTTCCTTCGAGCTTTCTCTTTGTTTACATCTTTTGAAGTTTCTTTTTTGAGAATCTGGTTGTGGTTGTAGTAGAAAAAGGAGACTATCCAGTCATGGCAATCTTCTTGTGTTGACCATTTAGAGGTCGATTTTAGCAATGACCAGTTAGTTTTTTTGTTTTGTGATACCGTGTTATTGAACTATTGGTGTGAACTTGTTGGGATTTGGTGAAAACCAATTACCAAGAATAGATTTGGATCCTATTATTCTGTATTGGTTACAACCAAATAGACCAAGTTAGAATATGGATAGAGATTGCATTTATTATTAAGTTTCTTGTAAATGTATATAAATACATGTAAGCCTATACAGACAAAAACGACTGAGTGTGAGTGAGATGATGTAATCTCCATGATCTGAATAATAACAAAACCGATGCCTATGCTTGGTGGATGTAGCCCAACGTTTAGGTGAACTACGTGGAATCCTTGTGTGTGATTGTTAATTACCTATGTGAATTGTATTTTCCACATTGACAATTCTAACAAGTGGTATTAGATCTGGTTAGATCTGGTTGAAGGAGCGTCAAATTCTTGGAGGAGCCAAAAGTGAAATCTGTGTGAGGATGTGTAAATTTAAACATCCCCACAGGTCCCTCCTCGGAAAGGGTGCGACGACATACTAGTGAAACATTAGGCACGTTTAAAAGCTTGGAATTTCTGTGGTCCAACTATACAGTACAATACATAGACTCTTTGAGATTCCTGCACTCTAGCTACGCGAGAGGTGTGGACTCACCACAATGGAAGCATGAGGTGCATGTGGTGGCTCCCTTAAGTCAAAAAATACCCGATCTCATTTTAAATTAATTCGCATGGGGTGCGATGAAAGTAAATCAAGTGAGGTGAAAGTTAAGGTATTTTTTATAGAAGTGTGATTAAAAGTTTATTTTTCATAAAAGCTTGAAGATGCAAGTCATATGGGTGGATGAATGAAGTAAAGTTGGAGGGGTGAATGTCAATTAAAGTAAACATGAATTTTTTATTAAAATGTTTTTTATTTAAAAGTGGATGTATGTGAGTATTGAAAATTTTTATTTTAAAGAATTTATATTTCTTAAATTCTTTATGGTTTAAATTTTTTGGCTCAACATTGTACCTTCTTTATTAAGGATCTACATTTAACCTTAGTTATTATTCCTAGGTGAAATCATGAAGATGGGTTACACTTTTGCTTGTTTTATGAAAAAAACAACTGTATTTTCACAAGTTCTTCAACTTCCGACATACAAAAGTATTTTTTTTATTTAGAATTTCACTTTACAGTAAAAACAAAACTTGTGAAGAATTTTGTTAACTTTCCAATAACTATTTTTCAAATTTTTTTATCACGATTTGATATGTCAGTTTGACAATTGTTTAACAGTATGTTCCTTAAACATGAAAGGAATGATAATGAGTTACTTTTTCCTAAAACAATGTATCTATTATTAAACTTATGTTTTTAAGAAATGAAATATACTGCAACAATCTACATAGAATCTATTTTATTATGACTATAATTTTGAATCTAATGGATAAATATTATAATTTCTAGAATTTTTTGAAGTTGACCAAGCTGAAAACGTTGCAGAT
>JASDQU011401950.1:61448-74316 GCA_032191745.1 Picea mariana
AAAGAAAATGAAAACAAATTATAGGAATTGAAAGTAGATTCAATTTTGGAAATGCTGGTGTCATTTTTGAAACCAAATTCTCAGTATTGGTAGGAGTCCGTAACCTCCGAAGTTCAGGTAAGCTTGGGGAAATTCTCTGGTTTTTGTTTTCAGTCCTAATTTCATGTTTTCGACCGAAAAAATATTATTTCAACCGAAAGACTAAAATCTAATGGAAACCATAAAAAATAAACGGTTTTCAAGGTTTTCGGCCGAAAAAACATTCTTTCAGCCGAAAGGCTATTGAGAAAATTTCGTCGGTTGAAAAAAAATGAAAAGACACGTTGTATCGTTTCATTTTGCGCCAAATTATATAAATAGGCTTTCGACTGAACACGTTTAACACAATTCATCGGATGGACAGACATATATGAGCTCAGGGATAGGGATTTCAAAGCATTTCTATTACTAATTGCAGTTGTATTCTTTTCTTTCTTTATTTCTTCCCTCTATTCCATAATCTTAATCGGAGGATCAATATCAATACATGATGGTTTTCTAGAGCACCTAAACAAAGTTTTGAATCATCTTTTTGGTTTTTGTTGAATAATGTAATTGATGTTTGTTCAAGTTTTTATCGGAATAACAATTTATATGTTGAAAGATAAATGTTGAGCATTTTGACAAGATGAAGTCTTTGTTGAACACATCTTTTATAGATACCTATAAAAGTCATGGGAAACAAAAGTTTGTGCAAAAGAAAATTTGATCGCACTCGAGATGATACTCGCCAAATCGAACAAAGGAAAGAGCTTTATTGGAGAAAGAAACAAGAACGTTCAAATATTGAAGAAAGAAACGATGTTAATGTCAATAGAGATTTTTGACAAGAAGAAGTTCAACCAAGTATGCATGCACATATGATAATCGAGCACACGACACACATTGTGACTGTATTCAGAAAGTACATAATTCAAAGTATAGAATTCAAATTTAAAATATTGTAAATAATATAATTGATTGTAATTACAATTTAATGTTTTTCAAAAAACATAAATAGATTTGTCTCATAATGTCAAAGAAGACGTTGAAACCGAAATTGAAGCAGAAGGCGTTGAAACCAAAATTGAAGAAGAAGATGTTGAAACCGAAATTGTAGAAGAAGACGAATCACCTATAGCTATGTACATAAATTTAGATAATACAAGATGAACACTCAAGTATATATAATTTAGAGAATTTGTGTTCGGGTTATGTTTTTTAATATAAACTTTAAATTGAAATATGTTGGAGAATCTATCAACATTGATGATGAAATATTAGAAAATGTTGATACTGACAAATTTGGGAAGAAAAAAGATAAGCATTATATAAGATATCGAATGTAACATCCATCCCGTTGTTACGACAATGAGACTCACATAACAAGTGCAAGTTTTTTTTTTGTGTGTGTGTGCGTGTGTAGAAGGGTAATAAGGACATTGTACTCGATGTCGCCACACGACGACAAACATGACACATGCAAATCACATGACAACAACATAATGACCTAAGAAGCACATTGGCAACTGGAGGCAATGTACGACATTCAACTGACAAGAATAAGAATGACTACCCGCCCGTCCTACCCTGTAATGCTTAGGACCTCTAGGACACATAAGCACCGCTCAAGCCCAAGTTATCATTGAATTTGACCATTTAAGGTCTCAGGGATGGCGACTATTCTGAGGAAAAAGGAGGTGTCTACATCCCACTAACACAATCAAGACCAAACCTAAATATGCTAAATCAACAAATATCAATGACGATCGATGCACGATAATGTTCTATGAATCAATCACACAATCACATAGATTCCACGGTGCAAGAGAATTTGATTACTAAATGCATCATAAGATGACTTCAGTTCGTGCACAATGTAATCAACTTGATTTTTATTCAAGGTGCAATGGTAGTCATCTACCTTACTTCAAGGTGCGGGATTAATCATTCATTAAATTCCACTGTAGCTAACATTTTTGGGGGCGGATGAAGTAACTACACCCATGACCGTCCATACATATCATGATGCAAAATAAATATCAATTAATTCATGGAGCAAGGTAATCAATTACATAATTAGTCTCACCCCCTATAATTTCATGGTGCAAAATTCTATTATAACCATACAATTCGCTCATACTTCAACATCTCTTAAAAGCGCAAGAGTAACCCACTTTGTTTTAAGAGAGATAAGAGAACAATTACATAATCAACCATGCTTCTCATTTATTCATGACGCAATACAACTATCAAATCAATTCAAGGCGCAAACGAATTAAGAGCTACATAACCATGACTCCAACAATTCTCCATTCATTTTTCCATTTTGATGATATTCTTAATGTGGTGCACAATTTGATCTATGACAAAATTAAGGTAGATATACATATACATCTAGTTCAGTTTCTAAACATACCGATTCTTTCTTTTTATTTATTCTTGTCTTGGCATATGTCTCAATTATAAATTAGTAGAGGTGTTATATTTATACTAAATTTTGATCACCTTATTTATTAAAATAAATAAAAACATAAAGGTAACTTGTTTGTTTATGAAGAGACACCTTGAACTGGGATAAAACCCCCTTTTTTTTTAAATTGGGATTAATAATTTTCCAAACTAACACCCAACATAGAAAGCCATTGCTATAACTGCCTTTTAATATATTACGACAATTCTAACAGTCATTTCAAACAGCCATTTCAAACTGTCAATTAGTAAATTATGCCGTTTCCAACTATCATTAATGATTTAATGTTATTAAAACTATCAATTAGTAATTTTGGTTATTAAAAAAAGGTTTCTTCCTTCAGAGGACGTCATGCAATCATTGGAGGTGCGTGGCAAGAAAAAAATAGTTACACGACAGGTGGAACGAGAATACACCAGCTCTAAATCCGTGACCTTCCAAGGGGTACTAAGAATGTGGTTCCTAGGGCGAGCTCTCAGTCCAACTACTACAAGAAATCGCTGCGGAAGTCAAAGGAGAAAACGTAGATTCGGCTGGCAGACTTACCTCTAATTTTGTGAAGGAAACATACACGAGGGACGGTGCAGTGTCTATCAAACTGTTCTTAAATTCCTAAAGGAGGCATTCTCACTCAACACAGTGATGCTATCACAACATTAAAATGTTTGTTATAGTAGTGAGACAAAGCTCATATGGCATAGATGCCCTTTGGACAGAAAAATATAACATAGAACTTCTAGCTTAACAAAAACCTATGTTGAATCTTGTCTAGATTCGCCCCACTTCTAGCATTCGTGGGCAGTCCCAAAATCATGGGGACAAGGGAAGGCACAGAGCCTGAATGAAGACTTAGAATGGCATGGGAGGGATGAAAAATAATGGTGTCATGAGAAAAAAAAGAAAGATGTCATTTTTATATCAACTTTGCTGAACAAGGCTATTAGCTCATCCATGGCATGATGAATAGGCACAGGATCTCCAGAAAGAGCATGGATGCTCTTGAATATTCCTGTGTCAAAGAAATTTCTGAGTATAGAGGCCTACATTTAAAAATTTTTGCTTCTTAAACATAGTTTGTAGCCTTGGATATGAACCGTAGAGGTTACCGTTACCCATTACCAGCTATAAAGACTAAAAACCATGCATTCGATATGATTTCCAAATCTAAAATCAAAATTATTTTGTTTATATACTTTATTCCATTAAGAATAATAGCTACAGTTATTTGTTCTGCCACCAGGGGTCTTTTATAATAAGTCTCTGCATTATGTTAGATAGTTGATATTTCCATCCAATGAGGACAAAAGTTTTTCATTGGAGGCACAATTCTCAGTTCGCCCATTAATTAGGTACAGGTATGGAAGCGTACATTGTTGAAACCCAAAACACTCAACTCTCTTGAGAACAATGGTCCATGAATAATTCAGACTTTACAGGTCTTTTACATATTAGAAAGCAAAACTGAGAAATACTCCTAAGGTTTCTTACACAAATATTTGTTTCCGAATGAACTGAGAAGACCATTTAAAGTTTTCTAAATTCAGATAGAAATTCTTCAGAGGAGACGAAAATACTTAACAGGATTTATTCATTTGTTCAGATAAACTAGAACCAGGTTTAAATGGACAGAAAAAAGAAACACATTCAGGGTTTTGACAGACTACAGATAGTTTGTATAGTGTTTACGAATACGAAGGACAAAATATTGTCTGATACAAGAGTTTATAGACATCTGTTGCAGCAATATACTATTATAAATACATGTTAGATATATTGATAGATATTGGGTATGAATATGAATATTATGATGATCATTACATATATATTTTCTGTTACTCCAATCATTACCTCTGAAATGGAAATAAGCATACACCTAGAAAAATGAATCACTGTTAATATATTTATAATTGTCAGGCCAAGAAACATCAAGTAATCATCTCATTGATATCCTAAGCAGAGCATAAAATTGTTGTCTCAAGTTAAGATGCAGGTATGAAGTCAATCGCAGGCAAGGTAGGGATAAACGATCAAATGCATAATTAAATCATCAAGGACACAAGGAAATCCACATGCAAGGGTGCTTTCTCCTAGAAGGAACAAGTCAATAAATCAGCCAAGGAAAATAACAGAGGTAGATGGTGGATGGGTTCGTCCTTCGCTTCACCATGCTTGCACAGAAAAGCAGGGCGTTGAGATTCATAGGTCTTTTAATGCTAAGGCGACGACCGTAGATCAGGCTCTTGGCTGACTGCTCAGGCGAGGACTGGTGAGCTATGGACGAAGGCTAAAAAAACTCAGGGTCACAATAAACACACAGGGTGGTCACGACATGTGGGAAAATGAAGGCCATGAGAGTCAACAATCATAGAGCTAGGCTAAGAAAAATTTCGTCCGTCAATCTAAATATCCATTCTACTTACATAATCAACATGCAAATCCAATCATAAAACCTACAACAATCTATCATTCAAACAAAGAAAGCGTATTGTTGTCGGTTCAATCGCTCTGAGTGACGTCCACACGCTCTATGCAACTCCCGCTTGCTGACCGTCGAGACTTCACCAATACCTCCCAGCCAATTCTTGGGGTACTCTTCTTTCCCCTTAGCCCCCCGAGCCGCAAAGGGGCCACACACACTATCCAAAGGTTTTGTCTAGCTCTCAGCTCACCTTGCAAGGCTAAGCTACCACTCCTCTCCAAGCTGGGTATCCCAACTCCCACAAGTAAATCAGTCAAGTAGATATTTCTGCAGCGTAACGTTATGCAAACAAAAGATGGTCCTTCATCCTTCTTCCTCCTTCATTATATAGAGTTTCGATATTCCTTTCTTTCCTAAAATCTCATTTAATTAAAGTTTTAAAAATAAATTCCTAAAAATTCTTCTCCGTACAAGTGTCACCCATCCCCTATATTCCTCCATTATTTAATTTCTTTAATTAATTAATTATCTTATTTCCCTCACCCACCTAGAGTTACTCCTAGAATCACTCCTAGGTGTCCCCAAATTCCCTTACAGGTTTTAAAGGCTTTCCCTATTATGAAGTTGCTAATTCAGTTTAAAATTAGAAGGCTCTTAAATGTTTGATTCTTTACTAAGTTGACTTTCCATTTTTTCCCTTAAGTTCCCCTTTGTCCCTTTTTATGTTACCTCTTTTCCCTAGTTTCCTAATTTTTTTGATTTTCCCTCTTTCTGCTTTTTAATTAGAACTCAAAAAGGTAGGTGTGGAATTTAACCCCTTTTCCCTTTTATCATTTAATTGGTATTTTTTTTTTTTTTAATTATCAAAAAGATAAAATAATTAATTGCCCTTTTTACATTTATTATCATAGATTTTATTTTTATGAATAACTTAATTTCTTACTCCCTTCATGTTACAAGATTTAATGAAGGTCAAAATTATTATTTAAGTTATTTTTATTTTTTATTTTTTATTTTTTTTTGAGAAGACAAGATTCTACCACTAGCGTAATTTAGACTTAGGCCTTAATTTTTGTACTGGGCGACATTTAATTAGGGAAATTGTTTTAAAAATACTTAACACGTTATTTGTCCTAAGGCCATCTAGGTTCATCCCTCTATCATCGACAACACAACGTTCCCTTCGGGACGCACTAGGTGCTCCAAGGGTGCCACTCGCCTCATCTGTTCCCTTGCGCGATGTGCCCTTTAGGATGCACTACGTGCTCCAAGGGTGCCACTCGCCTCAATATGTTTCCTTTGCACGACGTGCCCTTCAGGACACACTATGTGCTCCAAGGGTGCCACTTGCCTCTTCTGTTCCCTTGCGCGATGTGCCCTTCAGGACACATTACGTGCTCTAAGGGTGCCACTCACCTCAATATGTTTCCTTTGTGCAACGTGTCCTTTGAGACGCACTACATGCTCCAAGGGTGCCACTCGCCTCTTGACTGACTTGGTAGACATCAATAACCCCTGGAGTCAACACTCCGCCTGGTGAAATTGTGGGAGACTAAGGGCCTCTAAGGAATAATTCCCCCACCTTATTGCGTGCCCCTTAGAATCAACATGAGCGACTGTCGCAGTCTGCCCTCATGACATCGTGGGTCCTCTCGAACTAGGTAATCGTTAACCTACAGTTCAAGCCATGGCGGGAGTGCTAGTAGGCTGTGGCAGGGCTGTTGTCCACACCTCTCCCTCAACATCTTTGGTAGTCGTTCATGACCCCTTTACTCCATATGTGAGTCTAGTCGGCAAGCTATTGTCAGCCTGCATCATCACCAAATCATGTCAGAACATATCCATATCCTATCATCTAGTCAGATGCACTAATATCATAGTAAAACAATCAAACCCCAATGGCACACTCCTTGACTCGATCCAGAGTCCAAGGGGTTCCATCGATGCCTCTGCATCCTCGAGGTCCAAAATCTTGCACACTTAGTAAAAACTGATTCAATAGCACCTGTCTATGTCAATGTAGTAAAACAACATGTCATCAACCCATAACGCCTCATAATCAAAATCAAGAGTTTTAATAACATAATAATCTAGATCACTTGCGAGAAAGTGTCCTCAAAGAACAAGTTTGCCCAGTGCGCCAGAGTGGGATGTTACATACACCCCCTCTTGGTCTAAACTTCGTCTTGAAGTTTCAAAGTATATATGTTGAAATAAAGTGTATCACAGTATCATATGTCTATCTATAAAGCAAAAATGGAAACTGTTGATGCATATCATATGCGTCCTCCCAGGTCGCCTAGTGCGAACTATAATTGTCCCACTGGACCTTGACCTGATCTACCGTTTGATGGCATAGCTATCGAACGCAATGATCCAAGATGTGGACCAACTCAGCCATGAGCACTCCCTCGTCTGATACCTGCAAGGAACTCATGTAAATAACATGTGTAGGATCACTAATATAATGTCTCAAAACAGATACATGAAAAACATCGTGCATACACCTCAAGGAATCAGGCAAGGCTAGTCGATAGGCTATGGGCCCTTTTCTCTCCACAATCTCGAAAGGTCCCATGAAGCTAGGAGAGAGTTTATCTCCCCTCCCAAACTTGATCGAACTCTTATGCAGTTTAACCCACAGGAAGACTTGATCGCCGACCTCGTAACTACAGTCGACACGGTGCGCATCGACATAAGTCTTTTTTTGATCTTGCGCTTCTTTAATCCTTTGTCTTATTGTTTTCATTTTCTCTTCCATTTCTTGGATCACTTCTAGTGCCACCAAGACCCTATCCTCAAGCTGATCCCAACTCAAAGGAATCCGACATGGTCGCCCGTAAAGAAACTCGAAAGGCACCATCTTAATGGTGCTTTGGTAACTGTTGTTGTAAGTGAACTCTACTAGCTGCAAGAATTATTCCCAATTCTTTTGTTGGTCCATCACGTACATGCGCAACATGTCCTCCAAGGTTTGGTTCATTCGTTCGGTCTTCCTTTCAGTCTCCAGGTGATATGCAGTACTAGAGTTAAGCTGGGTTCCCAAGGCCTCTTGGAAACTCGTCCAAGATCGTCCAGTAAACAACGATCCTTGATCATATATAATCCTCCTAGGCATGCCATGCAGCCTCACAATCTCACTGATGAAAACTCTAGCTATGTCAGGTGCCTGATACATCGTACGCAAAGGAATAAAGTGAGAACTCTTCGTCAGAGTGTCTACTACTACGAAAATTGAGTCATGTCTCCTTGCCTTCAGTGGCAATCCAACAATAAAATACATTGAAATAACCTCCCATTTTGATTCCAGAATAGCATGTGGTTGTAGTAATCCTGCTGGGTGTCTATGTTCAGCCTTTACTTGCTGACATTCTAGACATTTGGCCACATAGTTGACTATGTCTGCCTTCATTCCCTTCCATAAGAATAAGGGTTTAAGGTCTGCCCTCATCTTCGTGACGCCTGGGTGAGCCATGTATACTACTCTATGAGCCTCGCTTAGGATCGACATCCTCAACTCGTCGTTTGGTGGTACGTAGATCCAAATTTTAAACCTCAATAAACCATCGCTATCAAACAAAAATCCTGCAAATCGTGGTACCATCATTGTCTTTTGTTCGATAAAACCCTCGACCTCTTTGTACCAGTCATCGTCACGCTGTAAAGTTAGAATATTTTCACGTAGATTTGTCTGAAGAGGAAACACCGAAAAGATGCGTGGTCTTCGACTCAATGCATCCGCCACTCGGTTCACTGTTCCTTTTATGTAAGAAATCTCAAAGTCATACTCACTAAGCAATTCCGACCAACGCCGTTGTCACACGTTCAGGTCGCTTTGTGTAAATATGTGTTGTAGTCCACAATGGTCAATATTTAGTTCAAATTTTCATCCAACCAGGTAGTGTCTCCAAACCTTCATGGCATATACGATGGTTAACAACTCCAAATCATGCATCGCGTAGTTCTCCTCATGCCTTCTCAGTTTCCTCGAAATGTAAGCGATCACTCATCCATATTGCATGAAGACTCCACCTAAGACTTCCTTGGATGTGTCAGTGCATACCAAGAAGTCCGCGTCCATGTTCGGGACCTTTAGTATCAGTGCCGTTGTCAACAGCTCCTTGAGCCTCTGAAATGCTTTTGCGCATTTCTCAGTCCAAACAAAATTCTTGTTCTTCTTCTGCAATTCTGTGATCGGATTTGCTATCTTCAAAAATCCATCGACGAACCATCGATAGTATCCTGCCAAACCCATGAAGCTATGCACTTCGGGGACATTCATCGGTGCAGGCCATTCCATAATGGCCTCAACCTTCGATGGATCCATGGCGATGCCTTCGCCATCATGCCCTAAGTAGTGAATCTTCAATTGATAAAAAGAGAATTTGGACAACTTCCCATACAAATTTTGCTCTCGCAGACACTGTAGTACCAAGCGCAAGTGCTCGTCATGCTCCTATGTAGTCCAAGAGTAGATCAAAATATCGTCAATGACTACTTGGAAGAACTTGTCCAAGTACTCGCGGAACACCCCATTCATCAAACTCATAAATACCCCTAGGGCATTTACCAGTCCAAACGTTAAAACAATAAACTTGTAATGTCCAAACTTCATCTTAAAGGCGGTATTAGGGACGTCATCCTCCTTGATATGTAACTGGTGATACCCTGATCACAAATCGATCTTGGAGAACACCGTCGTGCCCTTCATTTGATCGAATAGATCATCAACCCTTGGCAACAGATATTGATTCTTGATCGTGGCCTTGTTCAATTGATGGTAGCCAATGCAGAGCCTCCACGACCCATCCTTCTTTCGTATGAAAATAATAGGTGCACCCCACGGTGACATGCTTGGACATATCAGTCACAGGTCCAACAAATCCTTCAGTTTCATTTTCAACTCTTGTGACTCCAGGGTCAACATCTAATAAGGCGTTCTTGCTATCGGTTCAGTCCACGGTTTTAGGTCTATGGCAAAATCCAAATCCCTCTTTGGGGGAATCCCAGATAACTTCTCCAGAAACACGTCCACAAACTCTCTCACCACCAGAAGGTGTTCTAGACCTTTCGCTACTCCCTTCTCGTTTAACGCAAGGATCACATAAAGCTTTCAACCCTTGTGCATGATATTCCAAAGTTGCAAGGCAGAGATGAACCTCAGGGAAAATCCCTGGTTCCGGCATACAATCACCCATCTTTGTTACTCGTCATCGACCAAGCTCAACCATTTCATCTTACAGTTGAGTATCACCTCATGCAACTCCAACCAGTCCATACCAATCACAACGTCATAAGATCCTAAGATCGTGACGTACAGGTTTGCCCTAGTGACAAACTCTCCCAGGTTAAGGATACATCCCGTAACCTTTCCTCCAACCTTTTATTTGGCTCCCGAAGCCATCTCTATGAAGCTAAACTCATCCTGTTCGACTGCCTTTACCTTAATCCTTTTTAGCGCTGCACCAGAAATGAAACTCTTGATAGCATCGGGATATATCAAAATTCTAAGGGTCTGGTCAGCGATGGTACCTGTCGAATCGAGCACAGTCGATTGATGCTCTACCTGGCGGTTATTCACCGCTGCATGAATCTGATGGGCCTTGACCATATCTCCCATGGTAGTGGGTCTGGCTGATCTAGATGCTCTGGTCCTCTCCACAAGGCAGTCGTGCTAGTAGTGTGGCTCCCCACACGTCCAACACCCCTTCTTCGGCCTAGTAGTCCTGGTACCCGAAGTAGAAGATGACGACTCACTAGCTTGGAATCCTAGTCTGTTCTGCTAAACATGCCTAAACTGCTGCTGCTGCGGGCGACGCTGCTGCTGATGCTGTGGTCCCTGATAAGGTATCCACTGCTGAGGCATCGATCATCAGGGTGTAGTGAAAGTGGATCCCCTTTGGAAGCCACGATATCTCGACGTATGTCTGGCTGGTGTCTGATGCTGCTGTGATCCAGATGAAACCTGCTCTGTTGGTCTAGCTAGAGTCCTAGTCTGACCCCCACTGATAAGCTCCTCCTCTGCTATGAGGGCCTTCTGGATGGCATAGTGCAAGGTTTGAGGCATCAAAATCCTAACCTTTGCACGCAGGCTACCGTTAAGGTCAAACACAAACCTGTTGACCTTAAGTTTCTTAGTGTTAAGGTGAAGAGCATACTGAAGCAGCTCCATAAAATGGGCCTTGTAATCGGGCACCGTACGACCTCCATGTCATAAGGCATTGAACTCATTGAGATGATGCTCAATGAATTCCTCTAAAATTTACTTCTCTCAGAACCGTTCCTCGAACAATTCCCATGACACGTCTTCAACGGTCATGTTCAACTGTGGTAGGAGCGTCTTCCACCATAGAAGAGCGCTCCCCTTCTGTTGGAATACCGCCATGTGGACCTTCATGTTGGAGGTATAATCACGAAGTATGAAGCACATCGCCATGTTCTCCAACCATGCCTCGGTGGCTGCACCGTCCGAGGCACCAAAGAACTTGGGAAATTTGACCTTCTCGAGTTTTTGGTGAATGCTTCCAATACCGACTGGAGCACAAGGTGGAACCTCACTGGGTGTCGGCACCCTAGACTCATCTTTGTCCAAATGGATGATCAAGGCCTCGGACATGCACTGAAAAGATCTCATCATTACGACCACATCACCAACTGCTATCTGCTCTTGTCCGACAACCTGCTCGTCTCTTTGGGAGTTAGACCCCTCAGGCGTGGATGCTGTTAGCACTCTGTAATTTGCCCAAGGCTGTGAGGCAGTCACAGAGGCAACATCAAGACCACTTCGAGTCTTGGATATAGCCCTCCAAGACTCAGAGAGGGATCTCTCTGTCTGATATAGCTTTGTTTGAAGAGGTATTAGGCTAGTTATGAAGAACATGGGTTGGGGTTTTTAAATAATTGATTTGGAACAGCAAGGAGGGCCATTGGGCAAATGGGGTCTGCGCTTAAAAAATGTGATTTACATCAGATCTGGACACATTTCTTTTACAGGGCAAGGTAGTGGCAATATTGGATCGAATTAAGTTTAGATGGCGTCGATTTGAGGAAAAAATAGGTGAGGAAAAAGCTAGGTAAAGGAGCAGTTAAGAATTCCTGAACTAAGCTTTTGCAGAAAACATAAAGATCATCAAAAGCCGAGAGGCAGAGTATCTGCTGATAAATTCTACCTCTATTACTTTCCTTCGTGGGCCGATGGTAAGACTGGGCCAGAGGACGCGACACCTGGGACTCGAACCCAGGAACTCGTATATAGATTGGGTGGGAGTGCTGATAATAATAAAATGAAAACAAGCATAATGATCACAGGAAAAACATTATACAGAGGAAGAACACCACCACTATCACCACACAAGAATCCTGTAAACGAAATTTGTTCATTGCCGATCGATCATTAAAAATTAGAGAGACATTCCCTGGATAAACACAACCCACAGTCTCGCAAGGAAAAATAAAATGATAGGTAGAGACCTCTCACACAGGTCTGACTCTCTCCTTACAGCCCAGTCGAACCCTCTCTCTGCCCTTTACAGCTCTATAAATAAGAAAAACATGCCTCAGCCTTTCAAGACTCGGGCCCATAACTCTGTTTTCTAAAAATAGAAAACAGTTACATAACTCGACACATGTCAATTCTTTCCTCAAACAAATCGAACAACCAGTTACAATGAAAATAGATTTGATATCTACTGCTCGACATCTGGAGTTTGGTGAGGTTCGATGGCAAATCCACTCTAATGGCATTCAAATGGATAGATGCTGAATTAGTTGAATGTTGGAGGTTGTTTGAAAGCAGCTGCCAGATGGAGGATCGATGCTATAACCTCCTGCCACCTCCCTGTAACCGAAAACCCTGTCTGCCATCTGTGCAATTGTTACCCCAATATGTGGATCACTGTTGAAGAAGGGTTCCCTGTTTGGAGTGTTCGTTCTGTCCCAAATAATCCCCTTCCTGTATT
>JASDQU011401951.1:13569-25008 GCA_032191745.1 Picea mariana
GTTGTGGCTTCATGTCCCCATGATAATAGCTTGTTTAGCCATTGATTAAAGAAGGTTTAGCCTAGCCATAGCTACACTAGCCATTCTTTTTTCTGAGTTAGTTTGAAGCATAGATTGAAGAAAGAAGACGTCCTAGGCCTAATTTGTTTTACACCTAGGGTTTGGCTTCTAGGGTTTGAAAAGCCTTGTCCCCAAGCAACACTTTTCAGCCATAGGTCTATGTTTTATAGCTAGTCATTTTTCCAAAAAGTCCTAAGGAAAGAGGGAGGAGCATGAGGCCTAGCTTTAGCTACACCGGAATGAGCCTCCTCCCCTTAGGGTTTTGATTTGGTGGCCCTGCCATAGCAGCACCATCAAACCTAACCTTCTAGTCCTTAGGTTTGAGTCCTTCCAAGCCATTAGCTTCTCTCCTTTTGACTCCATTAACCCAAGTCACTAGTCTAAGAACAAAACGTTGAGGTTATTTGTGTTAAAACAACTCTTTCAAACTCTTTGATTTTGAAACCCTAACTAACCTAGCGTCTAGACTAACCCTAAATGATGATGACGTCTTGCCTTATTTAAACTTGTGTTTGGACTAAAAGTTGCGGCTGAGTCATCTCTTTGTAGCCATAGAGGTTTCAAGCTTTTTCATTGGCTGATTTGTCAAAACGTCCACCTCTTTGACTAGCTAACCCTAACCCTAAAACAACAACAATATAGGTGACGTCATACTTGTCAAAACCCTTGTTTGGCCTTAAAACGTTTTGACATTGTCGTCTATTTGATAGACTTTGAGTTGTTGATTATTTTCATAAGCATATTTGATAAAACGTTCCTCTCATTGTCTCTCAAACCAATCTAATTTAGGGTTGACGTCACCTTTGTATCAACAACAATATTGATGACATCAAGCCTCTTTTAACCAT
Source organism: Picea mariana (assembly GCA_032191745.1). Taxonomy (NCBI): domain Eukaryota; kingdom Viridiplantae; phylum Streptophyta; class Pinopsida; order Pinales; family Pinaceae; genus Picea; species Picea mariana. The sequence continues at coordinate 14,478 of JASDQU011401951.1, forward strand.
TGTTTAAGTGTAAAACGTTGTGATTTGGTTGGCATTGAAGTATAGATTATTTTCCTTGGCTTATTGTGCAAAAAGTTCACTTTTTGCCTTCCAAAATTGACCTAATACTAGGGTTGACGTCACCCTAATTCTGCAATTGTGACGCAGCAACAGTATTTATATATGAGCAGATTTATGATATTTATTGCATTGTGATATAATAAAGATATGATTTTACACATTGAATGCTATTATCATTTTGTATTTATTGAGAAGTGACATAAAATATAAACTTTTATTGCAATCATTGACTTCGTCAATAATTACTTTCATTAATGCTCATATATGTTAAAGATAGTCATTGATATTGTGAAGTACTAACCACTGCAGCACATTCTTTTAGTTTTATTTGCCTTGTTTCGCAAACAGGTGCCATTCAGTGGAAGATCTTCTCCTTGACTATCATCTTGGCAGTAATCTGTGAAGGGAAGCCTATCCTTAACCTTTGAAGCCTTAACCTTGATCCTTCTCCTTCAGAAACCCAGATTACTAGGGATGTCTCCCTTGGGATTAGCCACCCTAAATAGAAAGAGCTCCCCATCGAGGTGACAGTGGGTGGGGAAGCTCCTGTTATGCCAGTTTGAAGCCTTGACTCAAGCTACTTAAACCTTTCCTACAAACTGAGCGATAACAAAGCCTATTGTGATTCACTACGACAATATGAGTTGTATCAATCTCTCGAAGAATCCAATGTTTCACGATATATCGAAGCACATTGAGATCAAATACCACTTCATTAGAGACATGGCACAGAAGGGAGCTATGAAGCTCCAACACACTTCCACAGATAAGCAGATTGAAAATATTCTTACAAAACCCCTAGTAAAGGGAAAGTTTGTCTACTTCAAAGAAAAGCTAGGTGTGGTGGAGAATAACTCCCTCGCTAAGAGGGAGTGTTGATTTTTTGTAGCTTCGGGAGATATTCTGACAAGGGGCCATGGTGTAAGACATGTGGGAATTTTCATTTGCACTGAATCAACCTTTATTTTCAATGAAAATGCCCTTGGGATGAGGCTACGGCCTCAAGGGCTTGGTGATGGGAATTTGGGGCTTGTGATGGGGTGTAACACCCATAAAGAAGAATAAAATATTATGATTCATTGTTGAGTTTAGAAGGGGTTCCTAAACTCACTCATTAGACTCCTTTATAAAGAGAGGAGAGATTGTGAAAAATATCATTGTGACATTATGGAGTTAGCATAGGTGAGTAAACACTTGTGCTAAGAGAATGGAGATTTCAACAAGGAAATTTCCGCAGCTAGGCAATCTGACCTAGGGTTTTTTATCATTCAATTTTTGTTCTTGGTAGGAAAAACATGTGTGAGAGGAGAGATGCCACACGTGTGGAGGAGAGAGGATGCAACTAAGAAGAACAGGTCGCACATGTGGTACAGACTATATGGACCACACGTGCGGACCGTACAATAGGAAAAGAAGCCGCATGTTTGAGGATAAGAAAGCCACATGTGTGAGGGAAGGCTAGCCACATGTGTGAGAAAATTTTGGGAAGAATGCAGGCCGCACGCGTGAAGGAATTTTTGACAAAAGTAGGTCCGTACCACTGACGTCAGCAGGCCGTACAAGTGACTTACAACATGCTGCAAATTGGAATTTTTGTCCGGGGTAAAGTTTGTTGATTTTTGGTTGTTTAGAGGACAAGGTTGTCCTCAAATTTATGCTGATTTTGTTACTGTGGAGAAGGATGATTTTTCCTTCATAAAATTTTGAATTTGACAGTTACAAAACATAAATTTTGTGTCTCAAATTTGTGGATGATTTATCTCAGATCTTGTTGTTTCTACTGTTGTAATTTTTTGTCATAATTTGAGTGTAAAATTGTTTAGTGATAACGACTAGGGTTTACTGTTTGATCATTGGGAAGTAATTTTTAGATATGAAATTAGTCACATAGATTGCATGTGGAAATTGACACAAACTTCTCAACTAATTCTGTGGCAATATTGCACAAACCCATACTCCATAAAAATAATGCATAAACCCAAATACGCACTGAACGTAAATTGTTTGTGCATAATGCACAAATACATTAAGGATAGATATCACAATAATTGATCCATTTTTAGTCAATCAAGAGAGTGTCTGCACACTGCCATTGCTGCCACCACTTGTATCCTTACATAATAACATATGTAGGGATACATGTGTATACTATCGACATCGTATGCCTATGGAACTCTAAAATAATATGTAGAAGATCTCACAACAACGGTTTTAACATGTGAACATAAATGCAAGTGATTGGAGAGTCAAATGATTGGAAACATGGTGGTGTATTGAATGGAGATGACTTGATATATAGGAGGTATACTTTGGAATTTTGTTATTTTTGTGCTCTAAGATGGAAGTTATTAAAAAAGAATTATGATACAATGATTGGTAGCTAGAATTTACAATGGCGAGTCACCATATCATGGTCAACACCTCCCAAAAATTTAATGGATATAATTATAACATTTGGAAGCAACGAATGATTGCAATTTGAGTAAATGCAAATGTTGGGCCTAGTGAATCTAGGCAAGGTGGTTATAGATCCTGAAGACAAGGAGCAACATTAATACTTTTATTCTAAATATAAGAAAGTGATGACGTAGATGAAGTTTGCTTGTGATAGATGAGATTCTTATGTATGTAGTAGGTGTTATCTACTTGTACAATATGAAAAATATTAATGTACAATATGGAAAATATTAATGGGAGGGTGTTTATCTGTTTTTTTTTTATTATGAAAATAATGGAAGGGGATGTTTTTTCTCATCACTTACTAAAATTGAAGACACTTAATATTACTTTTGAATCTTCGGACTTTACATCTGGGAGGTTCTTAAGTCAATTATTGTAGAAGGAGAAGTGTAAGTACTTTAAAAATGATGGAGATATATCCAAAAATGTTTTTGAAATTAATTTCAAGGGTAAAAGGAAGCAACGATAGGAAGCAAGAAAACAAAATATAAGAATATATAGTACAAGTACAAGTACAAACACATGTAAATCTAGTGGTTTTGAGAATTAGAAGTGTTATTATTGTTGTAAATTAGGCCATTTGAAGAGAGATAACACGAAGAGGTTGTGGGATATTGAACACGACAAAGTGCATCTTGGTAAAAAGTAGGGGAATGATGTAGAGCATGTGGAAGGGCTTTATGAGTTAATTACTTCTTGGAAGGGAGGTAAGCTATTTGATTGATCTTCAAAGCACATGACTGATATAAGCAATTGGTTTGTGGAGTTTGGAGGACAAGTTGAGATCAAAGAAGGGAATCTTGGGTAACAGTAAACAACAATATGTTGAAGGTCAGGGGAATGTATAGATCAAGTTGTTAGCATGTAAGGCATTAATGTTTAAGAATTTTTTTTTTTTATTCTAGTTTTTTATAATAATATTATATTAGTTAGTGTGATAACTAACCAAAATCCACACTTGGACGTGATCTTCAAATGTGAGAAATGATTTGTGAAGGATAAAAAGGATGTTGAAATAATTGCATCAGGGGTGAAGGAACATGGACTTTATAGGTTTGTGGAGGGTGATGTCACAGAGTCACATGCTTTAGTGATCAACAATGTTTTCTACAATAAGTTGTTGTGGCATTAGAGGTATAATTATCAATATCTTTCCTTGTTAACTAATTGAAAAATGGTGTATGGGTTGCTAGTTGTATAAGAAAAATGAAGATATTTGTGCAACTTGATTTCCTGGGAAGAAACAAAAACTAGATTTCAAGGAAGGGAGGGTTTGGGGAGGTAAGGTAGTGTTGGATCTTTCCCATTGTGATATTTGTGCCCCTACGAAGCCCTCCTTGGTTTTCGTTGCATGGTACGTCTTACTCATTGTGGATTTTTTTCTAGGAAGATGTGTTGGATACATGTTGGTTAATCTTGAGTTGTGTCGTACCATTAATGGGCATTCCTATGCATTGAGTGGGTTACCATGAGACACCTTGTGTGGTCATCTTGTGACCACAATTGGTGTTAGTTAGGGTCCATGCTAATATTCCATAATTCATATATATTTGAAGCTAAGCTTGGTTTTTGCATAATAAAGTTAGGAGAAATATATCTTAATGATATTATCTTAACGATAATTTTTATGCTTGTACATATCTCTTGTACTTGGGTTATATTTATTATAATGTGTGATTATTACTTGATTAGACTTATAATCATAATCACACACTAGTAATTTAATGCCCTACCCTTTCTAACATTATATGAGAGTCTTGGCACAAAAAATGGGTTCATAGATTGATGTCATTATCGTGATAAATGTTACTTAGATTGTTGCACAACTTCCTCTATTTGAAGAAAAAATTTCAAGATTTCCAAAATGGGGTCATATTATAGTTTCTGAGCAATATTGAGGGAGATTTGGTGTCTGATAGTTGACCTTTTGAAACTATTCATTTTGTTGATGGAAAACAATAATTTGTCTTGTGGAAAGAATATCTCACCGTTGGATCCTCCAATTAAGTTCTCTCCAATGCCATTTGAAAGAAATTTTGTAAATCTTTCTAGAAAGGGGCCACAATAAATATTTTGAGCACTATTGAGTGAGATATGACCTTTGAAGTTGACCTTATGGAATTGTCCATTTTGTTGAGAGAAAACAATGATCTATCTTACGACAACAATATCTCCATTCATGTGTCCAATTGAGTTCACTCTAATTGCATTTGAAAGAATATTTCAAGAGCTTTCTAGAAAAGGGCCACAATAAAGATTTTGAGTAGTAGTGAAGGGGATACAATTTGATAGTTGACTTTTTAGGATTGACCTACTATTACATATACATTTGACCTCTTATTGCATCCGAAAATGCAAGGTGCATTCAACAACACAATATTGAAGGGATTGTACTGTCCATCCCATGTTCTTAATGCTAACATCAACATATGTTAGGCCAATACAATATGTTATACAAAACTAAAATGTGGTAATTATAAACATAATGTGAGCAAAGTGATAATCACATACACACTATTATAAGAAGAGGAACACAAGGCAATTATCTTTGGCACCATTTCTATTGTTGCGTGATTGTGAATGATTATCATTTCGTTGACATTATATTTATAATTAGCATATTTTTAGTTTCGTATAACATATTATATTGGCCCGACATCATGGGATGGACACACACACACACACGAAGCAAACTAGCCACACATATTTTAAGCATTGAGAGATTTGCACCGTAATTGTTTTTTGGATCCCTTAGTGTGCTTAATAGATCCAAAGTTAAGATGGATCTAAGATGGTATACCTCATTAAGGTCAAAACATAACACAACCTCTTCTAAAAGTTGCCATTGAAACTTTGTAGTCAAAGCCTTGATATATCATGAAACTAAGTAATAGGATTTTCTCAAATTTTAGATCTCTTGTTGACATTGTTGATTATCCTTGTTGAAAACCTAATGGATTTAGGGTTATGGTATTTTGTGCTGTTCACTTGATAATGAATAAGAAGAGTCACAAATGGATAGGAAATTTGATCAGAAGTCCAAAAGACCTTTTGAAAGATGAATCCAAAAGTCAAGCTCATGTATTTAATCATATATCATATCAATGAATAATGCAATCCACACTTATCTCCCATTTCACATTCTAAGAATGGTATAGAGAGCTTTAGTTCTTAGGCCAATTGAAATATGGTAGTTGTCCATAGTCCAGTCTTCCTTGTAAAGAAAAGCCTCTCTCTAATTTATTTAGTTTATTACCTTGGGCGTTTTTCATTCACCTACAGTTTTGTTTATTCTCTCAGGTCGGATGCTATTCTCTACAGGTCTGCCTTATGCAATCTTCTAGTCTGTCTCTAGTCGGTCTCCTCAGTCCGCTCATATCTGAGTCCATCGTTTAAGGTTTTCTTTGAACGTTCTAGGGTTTTTCTCTGTTTTCTCGTCGAACGTGCTAGGGTTCCACATGCTTCGATCTATTTGGACAAATCGTAGGAAGGTTTTCTTTGATATCCCATTTCCCATAGAACGTGCTAGGGTTTTTCTCTGTATTCTCGTCGAAAGTGCTAGGGTTTTCCACATGCTTCGACCGCTTTGGACAAAGCGTAGGGTTTCCTGCTGATAGTTTGAGTCGGATTTGGGTAAAATTCTTGGCCTTTTATCTCCATTTTCAGAGCCAAGTGGTACCTCACTCACGTTAATAAGTGCGAGTGCCCTTCATTCACCTCTAATGGTTTGATTATGCATTCGCAGTTACGTGTGCGACCTCACTGGCGCTGCAACTATATTCATAAGGTATATATATTAACTGGAATGAGTTCAATTTGTTATCACCTCCATCTTCCCAGAGGATATTTCGTAGATAGAAATTGTTGAATTTGAATTCGAGAAATATCAAATACCAACCATGACTTGGTATCGAGATACGTAGATCTTGAAAACCTTTTTTTGAAGCTCAGGCCAAGCATACTAAGCACAACAAAGGAACCCTCGATGACCAGAGTGTCATTCCTGCACCAATTCGAGTCCTGCCTCTGAATTTCCGACATTCCACACGGACTCCCGACTGGGATCCCCATTGCAAGTCTCTGACTAGTCGCAGGCGCCATTTATGTGTCATCATCCAATCAACACTGTGGATTCCAACGTGATCAACCCCGTGAGCGGGTAAACTATGTTCAAGAGAAAGCGAGGTGCACCGTGATACCAAGGAGTTGGACGGCACTCCGATGTAGAAGAAGAGGGATGTTCCAGGAAGGTTAGATTGTCCAGGCAATAGTGGTATTATGACTATAATGAAGAAAACGCTGATACTATTTAACATATGAAAACCCGTTTTGTTGGAATTAGATGGTGAGGAGGAGCAAGGGAACTTCACGTCTCTAGAGTTGCCCATTTCAAACAACCCAAACTATAAGCAATGTTGTAAAAACTGTTTGGCCAGTGGCCACGATGCTTACATTTTTGGATTATTATTTTTAGCGATAGAAATGGCGGTATCTCCAATGTTGAATTTGTTTTAATTTCATTGTTATGAAGCAAAATACTCCTTTTGTTTGAATTTCATTATTATTGTTATGAAGCAAAGTACTCCTTTCTCTCGCGCCTGCAAGCTTAGACATTTTAGCTTTTGCCAATGCCCATTCTAGGTTCAAGCTCAAAATTGCTTGAACATTCTTTATTGACATGAGTAGAGTTGTTTTTCCTTGGAATGAGAAGAGGATACTCTTCGTTGCTTTGTATGTGTTGTCCTACTACTCCTTGCTTAAGGAGTTGCTCAAGGAGTGTTGTGTGAGCAGGAGTTTTCACGGAAAGAGTAGAAGGCTATGAACATTTAGGGTTTTTTTTTTCTAATGGTATCCACAATAGTGGTTTTGAATATCATACTTTAATCATGAACGAAATTCCACAACATCGTTGGAATGTAGGATTATTTCCAAAGCTCTCTACTGCTTCATATTGCGATTTGGGCTTCTTTGGGTAGTTGAACTTTGATTGAAGGTCTTCTTTTCTGTTGGGTTTCTTTGTTGGGTTCTTCTTTTTCTGTAAGTTTTAAACCTGTGAAGTAAAGCAATGCATATAGATTCTTAAGCAAAACAAAATTTAATCAATGACTCATTCACATAGTACACAAAGATATTATACCGGAAACCCTCAACCGGGAAAACCTTTCTTATATTCATTATATCGAATTTCACCATTCACCATACAATATATATACAATGTTTTTAGGTATTTTGTAGATACCAAAACCCTAATCCCTTAATCCGGGATTAATTTACAAAACCACTAAAAATAGCAAAAACCCAATAGGGATCGTCAGACGCAGTTGTCATATCTGACGTGCCCACACACACACATGCAAAGAATATAACACATACCCAACATGATTGGAGGTCTTATTTTCTGTTGGGTTTCTCTTTTACTACACGGCCAGAGGTCTTCGAAGCCCATGAGACAAGCCACAACATTAGCTGTAGCAGTGACAATACACAAAAACAACTGCTCAAAGCATTGGTGGAGTTGCAATAAATGTTGTGAAGTCTAAGACATGGATCAAACTGATGAACTATTAGAGTTAATGAACACTAATACTCTCTTATGTGGACAATACAATCACAACTGACAAAGCAACTCTTCAATCTGTTCTCACTTGTCTGCAAGTTTCAAAATCCAAAGTAGAACTGCTTCAAACTCAAACTTGGCTTCTTCATGATGCACTTGAACAAAAGAATCTTCGATATTTTGAACTAGTCCTTGTTTAGAACAACCCTCTTTTTGAAGAAGATGATCTAGATCAACAACCACCACATAAACAACTAAGTGAGCCATCTTCATATATGAATGCAGATGAAGTTAAACTTCTTCTTTCCAAGCCAATCATTAGACCTTGGGAAAAAATCCAAAATAATAAGCACATAACATGTATCAGATATGAAAAGGAAGTGACCTTTCATATTCCAGATTGTACCAAATCGATCCAGTTTCGGAGTGGTGGATTACTTCAAGAGAGGTCATATTCACTTGCTCCAGTTCAAGAATAGATTCCTAAATGCCAACGTTGTCATGGAGTTGGTCACATGGAAGATCAATGTTTTGATCTTTTTCCTTGTGAGCATTGCATAAAGCATAATCATCCTTCAAACAAATGTTCCAAATGCCATAAATATGCAAGAGTAAAGAACCATTATGTGTGGATCACTTCTTGACAATGTTCATTAAATGTTAAGAATATATCATCGACAAATTCATTTTTGAGTATTGACACATCTTGAAGTGAAAAGATTTGCATATCCTCACCTTGTACCCGACAGGGGGGGAATAACATCAACGATTGATAGTCAGGATTCAAGTTTTGAAGTCGTATCAATTGAGTAGTAACAAGCAAGTCTGATTTGGTTTGTGGTCATCCAAAACCACCATATTGGTTTGTGGTTTCCTTAAACTACCATTTAGTAGAATACTTACAACTTCTACTAGACAATTGTTTGTGGTTTTCCTTAAATCTCTACTTAGTACAAGACTTTTAGCTTCTTCTAGAGAACCGTTTATGGTCATATTTAAGCCAACATTCGAGAGCACTTCCAATTAGTAGAAGACATCAACTTCAACTTCTAGCTAAATTAGGGAATGTTTTGGGAACCATTGAACCTTAGAGCAAACTTCTAGGGTTTGTGGTCCAACTTAAACCACCACCTTCAATTAGAAGAAGAAATCAACTTCTGCTAGCCTTTTGGTTTGTGGTTATCCCAAAACCACCAGATTCATGGAGCACATTGACAACTGTCCACTTACAAATTTCAGTTGTCCACTTCCATATTTCAACTATGTTCTTGGACTCACAAACACCCCTTCAGATTAAGGGGGGGAATGTTGGAAACCTAATCCTAATACATTTCTCAAATATTTCTCCGACCCCCACCCTCACCCTCATTATTATGAGGGTGGGGGAAATGTTGGAGAAATTTATTATACATTTCTCTAATATTTCTGATGAGGGTGGGGATGGGGGAAATATTCAACAAGAAGCTGGCATCTCAACAACATCAACACAAAGCTGGAAATCTTCAGCACGAGGCTGGCATCACAACAACATCAACACGAAGCTGGAAATCTTCAGCAAGAAGTTGGCATCTCAACAACATCATCATGAAGCTGGAAATATTCAGCACGATGTTGGAATCACAACAACATCAACACAAAGCTGAAAATATTCAGCACGAGGATGCCATCACAACAACATCACCACGAAGCTGGAAATCTTCAACATGAGGCTGGCATCACAATAACATCAACACGAAGCTGGAAATATTTAACACGAGGCTGTCATCAACATCTTGTGGTACTCTGACAAATCCAAAGGATCTGCCCAGGAATCAAAATATTCCCTAGGACATAAAATCCTAACGGAGCTACCACTACTGACCAAAGCTAGCATATTCATGCACAAGTACTTTACAGCCCATCCTTACAGAACTTCGAGATCTGTCCAGGGATGATCAGTCCCCTAGGATATAAAATACTAACTGATCTACCCGCTATTGGTCAGGATACCATAGTATCATGAACACTACTCCCCCTTTTGAGGGAGGTCCTTTCAGACTATACCAAGCTTGTCTCGAAAGTGCTCAAAATTTACATGAGATAGAGGCTTGGTCAACACATCTGCAACGTGTTCATTTGTGCCAACATATTATAGCTTTCTAGATCCTCTCTGCATCATATCATGAAGGAAGTGATACCAGATATCTATGTGCTTTGACTCATCATGGAACACATCATTTTTATACAACTCCGGTTATCACATAGGATCACGGTGGATTCCATCTCTAGATCAAATAGATCTGTCAACACCATCTGAAGCCATATGGATTCACAACTTGCAAAACATGTTGCGATATATTCTGCTTCTGCCATACTGGGAGAAATACTGGGTTGCTTCCTACTCTTCCATGAAGTCATGGTTGAACCCAGACTGAAACAACATCCTCAAGTGTTATTTCTATCAGAAACACTTCC
>JASDQU011401951.1:25546-46028 GCA_032191745.1 Picea mariana
CATATTGTAAAGGTCTTATTGAGAATATGATAGAAACATGGAATAAGTTAATAAGTGAATAATTTTTTTTCAATGTAATAATTGTGATCAATGATAATTTTATTTGATTAATGAAAATTTAACTATTCATTTTATTTAAAAAGAAAATTATTACGATTTTTAAAAAGAAGTAAACAATTCCACTTAATTGATGAAAAATTTAACTATCAAACTTTAATCATAAATATAAACTAAAACTTAACGAAAATTTCAAAAATAATGAATAGAATAAGACTAAAGCTTTACTGAGGAAAAATGGCTTCACAAGTTGAATTTGTCCACCTAGTCATCGACTAACTTGGTAGAAACACTTAAAGAAATGAATTGGAATTTCGAAAAAATTGAACATAACAAAACCAAACTTCACCTAGTTAGAAAAAATAATTAGAATTTCGTAAAAATGAACATAATAAGATGTAACTACACCTAGCTAGAAGAATATGAATTTACATGTTGAATTTGTCTACCCATTGTTTCTTTTTTGTAGCTTTACGAGGTATTCCCACAAGGGGCCATGGTGTCAGGCATGTGGGAATCTTCATTGGCACCAGATCAACCTTTCATTTAAGTGAAAACACCCTTGGGATGAGGCTAGGGCCTCATGGGCTTGGTGATGGAATTTGTGGGCTTGTGATGGGGCGTCACACCCACAAAGACAAATAAAACATTCTAATTAATTGTTGAGTTTAGAAGGGGTTCCTAAACTCACTCATTAGACTCCTATATAAGGAGAGGAGAGATTGTGACAAATCTCATTTTGACATTATGGAATTAGCATAAGTGAGTAAACACTTGTGATAAGAGGATGAAGATTTCAACAAGGAAAATTTTGCACCTAGGTAATATGACCTAGGATTTTTGGTCATTCTGTTTTGTTCTTGGCAGGAAAAACAATATGTGTGAGAGGAGAGAGGCCGCACATGTGGAGGAGAGAGGTAGCAACTGAGAAGAACAAGCCACACATGTGGTGCGAACTGTGAATACTGCACAAGCGAACCATACATGTACGTAAAACAAGAAAATAAGCCACATGTGTGAGGATAAGCAGGCCACACGTGCGAGGATAGGTTGTTTGCATGTGAGCAAATTCTGAGCAGAATTTAGGCCGCACATGTGAAGGAATTTTTGGAAGCAACAGGTCCATACAACTGACATCAACAATGGTACCGTTGATGTTAACCGTACAAGTGACTTACAACAGGCTGGAAATTGGAATTTTTGTTCCGTGTAAAGTTTGTTGATTTTTGGTTTTTCAGAGGACAAGGTTGTCCACATATTTATGGTGATTTTGTTAGTGTGGAGAAGGATTGTTTTGCTTTCATAAAATTCTGAATTTGATAGTTACAAAATAGAAATTTTGTGTTTCAAATGTGTGGATGATATGTCTCAGATCTTGTTGTTTCCGCTGCTGTAATTTTTCGTCATAATTTCAATGTAAATTTTTTCAGTGATAACAACTAGGGTTTATTGTTTGATCACTAGGAAGTAATTTTCAAATACAAAATTATTCACATAGATTGCATGTGAAAATTGACATGGTATCAACGTATAGGCTTTGAAGGAAGAGAGGGATTCATTCCATCAGACACATTTGTGCATATTTTTTGTTCTAAGCAGGTCACCATGAAGACTTGGTTGGTGGATAGTGGAGCTTCTCATCATATGACAGGATCACGGAAACCACTCACCAGTTTGATAAAGGAGAACTCACGATTACAAGTGGAACTTGGTGATAATGCCAAGTATGCGGTCAAGGGAGTTGACACAACTTCGTTTCAACTAAAGTTTGGAAATCCTCTCAATATGAGTGAAGTGTTGTATGTTCCTGGAGTGAAGACGAACCTACTTTCTATCTCTCCCATGGAGGATAGAGGGTATGCAATGGCATTCGTAGATGGGCAGGTTCTTGCTTGGCCAAAGGGATTGAGTCTTGACTCAATAGAGGTCATCGATACTCGTGATGGCAGTGTCTACATGCTAATTGGCCAACTAGCTTGGGCCTTGGTACATGACAATGATAATCTATGTGCTTTGGCATAAAAGATTGGGACACTTCCATTACAAGGATTTTCCAATGTTGAGGAACATGGCTACAGGTCTTCCAGAGTTTGGAGCAGAGCACCATGGTGCATGCAGGGGTTGTGCACTTGGAAAGAATATCGAGTCTTCTTTTCTGAGCAATGATAGTAGGTTCAAAGGGATCTTGGACCTAGTACATTATGATGTATGTGGACCGATGCTAGTTCCATCTTTGAATGGTTATTGATACTATGTGACATTCATTGATAATTATTCCAGAAGGACATGGAACTTATTCATGAAGACAAAGGATGAGGTCTTAAGCCAATTCATGGAGTTCATGGATCTGGTAGAGAATCAAACAGGGAAGAAGATTAAGGTTTTGAGGTCAGATAACGGGGGTGATTATACCTCCAACGAGTTCAAACATTTCTGCAATGAAGCAAGAATCAAGAGGGAGTTGAAAATGCCTTTCAACCCACAACAAAATGGGGTTGCAGAGAGGAAGGATCAGACCAAAGTTGAGGCATCAAGGGCTATGTTACGTGACCAAGATCTACCCATGATCCTTTGGGTAGAGGTGTGTAACACAACAATCGACAATTAGAACAAGAGTCCTCATAGGATCTTGGAGGAAAAGACTCATGAGGAGACATTCACATGAGTAAAGCATAAGATAGGGAATTTGAGGATCTTTGGTTGTCCAGTTTACTTCCATGTTCCTAAGTAGAAGAGGAAAAAGTTAGATCCTTCTGGGAAGAAGGGCGTGTTTGTGGGATACAGTTAGACATTGAAGGCCTACCTAATCTACATTCTAGGACAACGATATGTTGAGGTTAGTTGGGATGTCAGATTTGAGGAGGACTTGGATTTCAAGAGGTGCCATGAGATCACGATAGGTGGTGAGGAGAAAGAGGCTCCAAATATTAAGGAGAGTAAAATTCCATCCAGTACACAGGAGCAAACCTCAGATCATGAGGAGGAATCAAAGGAGTTTGTGGATCTAATGGATCCTCCTAGTGATGAGGACATGCAACCTATATGGATTCGAGACATCTTGAAGAATCCTTAGGGACATGCATCTCCCAAAGGTACCTTCAGGGAGAGTAGGCATATGTAGAAGTTCTCCAACTATGTGGCTCTCATGAGTAACATCATCGTTTCCGAGCCTTCCAATTTTGATGAGGCAGCAAGCCAACATGTTTGGAAGGATTACATGATGGAGGAGTATTAGTCCATCATGAAGAGTGATGTTTGGGACATATTTATGAGACTATAAGGGAAGTCTGTGGTGAATTCCAAGTGGATATATAAGATCGAACATATTGTATATGGCAGTATCAAGAAGTATAAGGCAAGGTTTATAGCTAGATGGTTCTCCGAGAAAGAGGGAGTGGATTATGAGGAGACTTTTGCTCCAGTTGCCAGGTATACTTCTATCATGGATGCTATCTCTCTTGCTTCGGTTATGGGATGGAAGATACATCAGATGGAAGTAAATACATCATTCCTCAATGGTGTGATTGAGGAGGAAGTTTACATAGAGAAACCTCAAGGATTTGAGGCACATGGAAGAAAATATCACGTTTGCAAATTGAAGAAGACCTTATATGGATTCAAGCAGACACCTAAGGCATGGTACTTGAGGATTGATGCGTATTTGGAGAGCTTGGGATTCATAAAGAGTGGAGTATATCTCAACCTATATCTCCTACAAGTTGGTAAGGATCCTCTCATATTGGTGTTATATGTCGATGACTTGTTTCTCATAGGAGCTAAGAAGCTCATCACCAGGTGCAAGAAAGAATTGGATTTAGAGTTCGAGATGAAGGATATTGGATTGATGCATTACTTCTTGGGATTAGAGGTGTAGAAGCATTCAAGAGAGATCTTCCTCCGACAAGGGAAGTATGCAGTTGAGACATCGAGGAGATTCAGGATGATGGACTATCAGTCCATGACTACACCTATGACCACCAATCTGAATATGCTGGGGGCTTCAAATTCATACTTGGTGGATCCCACAATGTAAAGGCAGTTGATTGGGTCATTGATGTACCTAGTTAATACCATGCCAAATATCTGTTTAGTTGTCAACACCTTGAGCCAGTTCATGGTTGAGCCGAGGAAAGTGCATTGGGTAGCAACAAAACATGTTCTCAGGTACGTTCATGGTACAATTAAATTTGGTCTGAGATATGTCGGACATGTGCTGAGGTACCTTCAGGGTACAATTAGATTTGTTCTAAGATATGTCGGAGTGAGGATGCATGGATATTCATACTCAGATTGGGAAGGAAATGTATTTTACATGAAGATCACTTCTGGTGGTTGTTTAGGCCTAGGCTCAATAGTGGTTTCTTAGTACAATAAGAAATAGACTTCTGTGGCACTCACCTCAACAGATGCAGAGTATATGGCAACCAATTTTTCGAGTTGTGAGGATATTTGGCTTTGTAAGCTTCTTGCAGGGTTATTTGGTCAGGAGTTGGAGCCTATTGTGATTCACTACGACAATATGAGTTGTATCAATATCTCGAAGAATCCAATGTTTCATGATATATCGAAACACATTGAGATCAAATACCACTTCATTAGAGACATGGCATAGAAGGGAGCTATGAAGCTCCAACACATTTCCACAGATAAGCAGATTGAAAATATTCTCACAAAACCCCTAGTAAAGGGAAAGTTTGTCTACTTCAAAGAAAAGCTAGGTGTGGTGGAGAATAACTCCCTCGCTAAGAGGGAGAGTTGATTTTTTGTAGCTTCGGAAGATATTTCGACAAGGGGCCATGGTGTAATACATGTGGGAATTTTCATTGGCACCGAATCAACCTTTCTTTTCAGTGAAAATTCCCTTGGGATGAGGCTAGGGCCTCAAGGGCTTGGTGATGGGCATTTTGGGCTTGTGATGGGGTGTAACACCCATAAAGAAGAATAAAATATTCTGATTCATTGTTGAGTTTAGAAGGGGTTCCTAAACTCACTCATTAGACTCCTCTATAAAGAGAGGAGAGATTGTGACAAATATCATTGTGACATTATGGAGTTAGCATAAGTGAGTAAACACTTATGCTAAGAGGATGGAGATTTCAGCAAGGAAATTTCCGCACCCAGGCAATCTGGCCTAGGGTTTTTTATCATTCAATTTTTGTTCTTGGCAGGAAAAACATGTGTGAGAGGAGAGAGGCCACACATGTGGAGGAGAGAGGATGCAACTAAGAAGAACAAGTTGCACGTGTGGTACATACTATATGGACCACACGTGCGGACCGTACAATAAGAAAAGAAGCCGCACGTTTGAGGATAAGAAAGCCACACATGTGAGGGAAGGCTAGCCACATGTGTGAGAAAATTTTGGGAATAATTCAGGCTGCATGTGTGAAGGAATTTTTGACAGAAGTAGGCCTGTACCACTGATGTCAGTAGGCTGTACAAGTGACTTACAACATGCTGCAAATTGGAATTTTTGTTCGGGGTAAAGTTTGTTGATTTTTGGTTGTTTAGAGGACAAGGTTGTCCTCAGATTTATGCTGATTTTGTTACTGTGGAGAAGGATGATTTTGCCTTCAGAAAATTCTGAATTTGACAGTTACAAAACATTAATTTTGTGTCTCAAATTTGTGGATGATTTATCTCAGATCTTGTTATTTCTACTGTTGTAAATTTTTGTCATAATTTGAGTGTAAAATTGTTCAGTGATAATGACTAGGGTTTACTGTTTGATCACTGGGAAGTAATTTTCAGATATGAAATTAGTCACATAGATTGCATGTGGAAATTGACACAAACTTCTCAACTAATTCTGTGGCAATACTGCACAAACCCATACTCCATAAAAATAATGCATAAACCCAAATACGCACTAAACGTAAATTGTTTGTGCACAATGCACAAATACATTAAGGATGGGCATCCCAATCCATTTTTAGTCAATCAAGAGAGTGTCTACACACTGCCACTGCTGCCACCACTTGTATCCTTACATAATAACATATGTAGGGATACAAGTGTATACTATCGACATCGTATGCCTATGGAACTCTAAAATAATATGTAGAAGATCTCACAACAACGGTTTTAACATGTGAACATAAATGCAAGTGATTGGAAAGTCAAATGATTGGAAACATGGTGGTGTATTGAATGGAGATGACTTGATAGATAGGAGGTATACTTTGGAATTTTGTTTTTTTTGTGCTCTAAGATGGAAGTTATTAAAAAAGAATTATGATACAATGATTGGTAGCTAGAAATTTACAATGGCGAGTCACCATATCATGGTCAACACCTCCCAAAAATTTAATGTATATAATTATAACATTTGGAAGCAACGACTGATTGCAATTTGAGTAAATGCAAATGTTGGGCCTAGTGAATCTAGGCAAGGTGGTTATAGATCCTGAAGACGAGGAGCAACATTAGTACTTTTATTCTAAATATAGGAAAGTGATGACGTAGATAAAGTTTGCTTGTGATAGATGAGATTCTTATGTATGTAGTAGGTGTTATCTACTTATACAATATGGAAAATATTAATGGGAGGGTGTTTACCTGTTTTTTTTTTTAATAATGAAAATAATGGAAGGGGATGTTTTTTCTCATCACTTACTAAAATTGAAGACACTTAATATTACTTTAGAATCTTTGGACTTTACATCTGGGAGGTTCTTAAGTCAATTATTGTAGAAGGAGAAGTGTAAGTACTTTAAAAATGATGGAGATGTATCCAAAAATGTTTTTAAATTAATTTTAAGGGTAAAAGGAAGCAACGATAGGAAGCAAGAAAACGAAATATAAAAATATCTAGTGAAAGTACAAACACATGTAAATTTAGTGGTTTTGAGAATTAGAAGTGTTATGATTGTTGTAAATTAGGCCATTTGAAGAGAGATAACACGAAGAGGTTGTGGGATATTGAACACAACAAAGTGCATCTTGGTAAAAAGTAGGGGAATGATGTAGAGCATGTGGAAGGGATTTATGAGTTAATTACTTCTTGGAAGGGAGGTAAGCTATTTGATTGATTGAGATTTTGATTGATCTTCAAAGCACATGACTAATATAAGCAATTGGTTTGTGGAGTTTGGAGGACAAGTTGAGATCAAAGAAGGGAATCTTGGGTAACAGTAAACAACAATATGTTGAAGGTCAGGGGAATGTGTAGATCAAGTTGTTAGCATGTAAGGCATTAATGTTTAAGAATTTTTTTTTTATTCTAGTTTTTTCTAATAATCTTATATTAGTTAGTGATAACTAACCAAAATCCACACTTGGACGTGATCTTCAAATGTGAGAAATGATTTGTGAAGGATAAAAAGGATGTTGAAATAATTGCATCAAAGGTGAAGGAACATGGACTATATAGGTTTGTGGAGGGTGATGTCACAGAGTCACATGCTTTAGTGATCAACAATGTTTGCTACAATAAGTTGTTGTGGCATTAGAGGTATAATTATCAATATCTTTCCTTATTAACTAATTGAAAAATGGTGTATGGGTTGCTAGTTGTATAAGAAAAATGAAGATATTTGTGCAACTTGATTTCCTAGGAAGAAACACAAACCAGATTTCAAGGAAGGGAGGGTTTGGGGAGGTAAGGTAGTGTTGGATATTTCCCATTGTGATATTTGTGCCCCTACGAAGCCCTCCTTGGTTTTCGTTGCATGGTACGTCTTACTCATTGTGGATTTTTTTCTAGGAAGATGTGTTGGATACATGTTGGTTAATCTTAAGTTGTGTCGTACCATTAATGGGCATTCCTATGGATTGAGTGGGTTACCATGAGACACCTTGTGTGGTCATCTTGTGACCACAATTGGTGTTAGTTAGGGTCCATGCTAATATGCCATAATTCATATATATTTGAAGCTAAGCCTGGTTTTTGCATAAGAAAGTTAGGAGAAATATATCTTAACGATAATTTTTATGCTTGTACATATCTCTTGTACTTGGGTTATATTTATTATAATGTGTGATTATTACTTGATTAGAATTATAATCATAATCACACACTAGTAATTTAATGCCCTACCCTTTCTGACATTATATGAGAGTCTCGACACAAAAAATGGATTCATAGATTGATGTCATTATCGTGATAAATGTTACTTAGATTGCTGCACAACTTCCTCTATTTGAAGAAAAAAATTCAAGATTTCCAAAATGGGGTCATATTATAGTTTCTGAGCAATATTGAGGGAGATTTGGTGTCTGATAGTTGACCTTTTGAAACTATTCATTTTTTTGATGGAAAACAATAATTTGTCTTGTGGAAAAAATATCTCACTGTTGGATCCTCCAATTAAGTTCTCTCCAATGCCATTTGAAAGAAATTTTGTAAATCTTTCTAGAAAGGGGCCACAATAAATATTTTGAGCACTATTGAGTGAGATATGACCTTTGAAGTTGACCTTATGGAATTGTCCATTTTGTTGAGAGAAAACAATGATCTATCTTACGACACCAATATCTCCATTCATGTGTCCAATTGAGTTCACTCTAATTGCATTTGAAAGAATATTTCAAGAGCTTTCTAGAAAGGGGCCACAATAAAGATTTTTAGTAGTAGTGAAGGGGATACAATTTGATAGTTGACTTTTTAGGATTGACCTACTATTACATATACATTTGACCTCTTATTGCATCTGGAAATGCAAGGTGCATTCAACAACACAACATTGAAGGGATTGTATTGTCCGTCCCATGTTCATAATGCTAACATCAACATATGTTAGGCCAATACAATATGTTTTACAAAAATAAAATGTGGTAATTATAAACATAATGTGAGCAAAGCGATAATCACATACACACTATTATAAGAAGAGGAACATGAGGCAATTATCTTTGGCACCATTTCTTGTTGTTGCGTGATTGTGAATGATTATCATTTCGCTGACATTATATTTATCATTACGAACATGGGATGGACACACGAGCACACACACAAACACGAAGCACACTAACGTAGATCCATCTTAACCACACATATTTTAAGCATTGAGAGATTTGCACCATAATTGTTTTTTGGATCCCTTAGTGTGCTTAATAGATCCAAAGTTAAGATGGATCTAAGATTGTATACATCGTTAAGGTCAAAACATAACATAACCTCTTCTAAAAGTTGTCATTGAAACTTTGTAGTCAAAGCCTTGATATATCATGAAACTAAGTAATAGGATTTCCTCAAATTTTAGATCTCTTGTTGACATTATTGATTATCCATGTTGAAAACCTAATGAGTTTAGGGTTATGGTATTTTGTGCTATTCACTTGATAATGAATAAAAAGAGTCACAAATGGATAGGAAATTTGATCAGAAATCCAAAAAACCTTTTAAAAGATAAATCCAAAGGTCAAACTCATGTATTTAATCATGTATCATATCAATGAATAATGCAATCCACACTTATCTCCCATTTCACATTCTAAGAATGGTATAGAGAGCCTTAGTTCTTAGGCCAATTGAAATATGGTAGTTGTCCATAGTCCAGTCTTCCTTGTAAAGAAAAGCCTCTCTCTAATTTATTTAGTTTATTACCTTGGGCGTTTTTCATTCACCTACAGTTTTGTGTATTCTCTCAGGTCGGATGCTATTCTCTACAAGTCTGCCTTCTGCAATCTTCTAGTCTGTCTCTAGTCGGTCTCCTCAGTCCGCTCATATCTGAGTCCCTCGTTTAAGGTTTTCTTTGCTCTCCCATTTCCCGTAGAACGTTCTAGGGTTTTTCTCTATATTCTCGTCGAACGTGCTAGGGTTCCACATGCTTCGATCTTTTTGGACAAATCGTAGGAAGGTTTTCTTTGCTCTCCCATTTCCCATAGAACGTGCTAGGGTTTTTCTCTGTATTGTCGTCGAAAGTGCTAGGGTTTTCCACATGCTTCGACCGCTTTGGACAAAGCGTAGGGTTGCCTGCTGATTGTTTGAGTCGGATTTGGGTAAAATTCTTGGCCTTTTATCTCCATTTTCAGAGCCAAGTGGTACCTCACTCACGTTAATAAGTGCGAGTGCCCTTCATTCACCTCTAATGGTTTGATTATGCATTCGCAGTTACGTGTGCGACCTCACTGGCGCTGCAACTATATTCATTAGGTATATATATTCACTGGAATGAGTTCAATTTGTTATCACCTCCATCTTCCCAGAGGATATTTCGTAGATAGAAATTGTTGAATTTGAATTCGAGAAATGTCAAATACCGACCATGACTTGGTATCGAGATACGTAGATCTTGAAAACCTTTTTTTGAAGCTCAGGCCAAGCATACTAAGCACAACAAAGGAACCCTCGATGACCAGAGTGTCATTCCTGCACCAATTCGAGTCCTGCCTCTGAATTTCCGACATTCCACACGGACTTCCGACTGGGATCCCCATTGCAAGTCTCTGACTAGTCGCAGGCGCCATTTATGTGTCATCATCCAATCAACACCGTGGATTCCAACGTGATCAACCCCGTGAGCGGGTACACTATCTTCAAGAGAAAGCGACGTGCACCGTGCTACCAAGGAGTTGGACGGCACTCCGATGTAGAAGAAGAGGGATACTCCAGGAAGGTTAGACTGTCCAGGCAATAGTGGTATTATGACTATAATGAAGAAAACGCTGATCCTATTTAACATATGAAAACCCGTTTTGTTGGAATTAGATGGTGAGGAGGAGCAAGGGAACTTCACGTCTCTAGAGTTGCCCATTTCGAACAAGCCAAACTATAAGCAATGTTGTAAAAACTGTTTGGCCAGTGGCCACGATGCTTACATTTTTGGATTATTATTTTTAGTGATAGAAATGGCGGTATCTTCAATGTTGAATTTGTTTGAATTTCATTGTTACGAAGCAAAATACTCCTTTTGTTTGAATTTCATTGTTATTGTTATGAAGCAAAGTACTCCTTTCTCTCGCGCCTGCAAGCTTTGATATTTTAGGTTTTGCCAATGCCCATTCTAGGTTCAAGCTCAAAATTGCTTGAACATTCTTTATTGACATGAGTAGAGTTGTTTTTCCTTGGAATGAGAAGAGGATACTCTTCGTTGCTTTGTATGTGTTGTCCTACTACTCCTTGCTCAAGGAGTGTTGTGTGAGCAAGAGTTTTAGAGTAGAAGGCTATGAACTTTTTGGGTTTTTTTTTTCTTCTTTTTGGGTATCCACAATAGTGGTTTTGAATATCAAGTAAATTCCACAACATCGTTGGAATGTAGGATTATTTCCAAAGCTCTCCACTGCTTCATATTGCGATTTGGGGCTTCTTTGGGTAGTTGAACTTTGATTAGAGGTTTTATTTTTTGTTGGGTTTCTCTTTTTCTGTAAGTTTTAAACCTGTGAAGTAAAGCAATGCATATAGATTCTTAAAAAAAACAGAATTTAATCAATGGCTCATTCACATAGTACACAAAGATATTATACCGGAAACCCTCAACCGGGAAAACCTTTCTTATATTCATTATATCGAATTTCACCATTCACCATACAATATATATACAATGTTTTTAGGTATTTCGTAGATACCAAAACCCTAATCCCTTAATCCAGGATTAATTTACAAACCACTAAAAATAGCAAAATCCACTAAAAATAGCAAAAACCCAATAGGGATCGTCAAACACAGTTGTCATAACTGATGTGCCCACACACACACATGCAAAGAATATAACACATACCCAACATGATTGGAGGTCTTATTTTCTGTTGGGTTTCTCTTTTACTACATGGCCAGAGGTCTTCGAAGCCCATGAGACAAGCCACAACATTAGCTGTAGCAGTGACAATACACACAAACAATTGCTCAAAGCATTGGTGGAGTCACAATAAATGTTGTGAAGTCTAAGACATGGATCGAACTGATGAACTATTACAGTTAATGAACACTCTAATACTCTCTTCTGTGGACAATACAATCACAACTGACAAAGCAACTCTTCAATCTGTTCTCACTTGTCTGCAAGTTTCAAAATCCAAAGTAGTACTGCTTCAAACTCAAACTTGGCTTCTTCATGATGCACTTGAACAAAAGAATCTTCGATATTTTAAACTAGTCCTTGTTTAGAACAACCCTCTTTTTGAAGAAGATGATCTAGATCAACAACCACCACGTAAACAACTCAGTGAGCCATCTTCAGATATGAATGCAGATGAAGTTAAACTTCTTCTTTCCAAGCCAATCATTAGACCTTGGGAAAAAATCCAAAATAATAAGCACATAACATGTATCAGATATGAAAAGGAAGTGACCTTTCATATTCCAGATTGTACCAAATCGATCCAGTTCCGGAGTGGTGGATTACTTCAAGAGAGGTCATATTCACTTGCTCCAGTTCAAGAATAGATTCCTAAATGCCAACGTTGTCATGGAGTTGGTCACATGGAAGATCAATGTTTTGATCTTTATCCTTGTGAGCATTGCATAAAGCATAATCATCCTTCAAACAAATGTTCCAAATGCCATAAATATGCAAGAGTAAAGAACCATTATGTGTGGATCACTTCTTGACAATGGTCATCAAATATTAAGAAGATATCACCAACAAATTCATTTTTGAGTATTGACACATCTTGAAGTGAAAAGATTTTCATATTCTCACCTTGTACCCGATAGGGGGGGAATAACATCAGCGATTGATAGTCAGAATTCAAGTTTCAAAGTCGTATCAATTGAGTAGTAACAAGCAAGTCTGATTTGGTTTGTGGTCATCCAAAACCACCATATTGGTTTGTGGTTTTCTTAAACTACTATTTAGTAGAATACTTACAACTTCTACTAGACAATCGTTTGTGGTTTTCCTTAAATCTCTACTTAGCACAAGACTTTTCGCTTCTTCTAGAGAACCGTTTATGGTCATATTTAAGGCAACATTCGAGAGCACTTCCAATTAGTTAAAGACATCAACTTCAACTTTTAGCTAAATTAGGGAATGTTTTGGGAACCATTGAACCTTAGAGAAAACTTCTAGGGTTTGTGGTCCAACTTAAACCACCACCTTCAATTAGAAGAAGAAATCAACTTCTGCTAGCCTTTTGGTTTGTGGTTATCCCAAAACCACCAGATTCATGGAGCACATTGACAACTGTCCACTTACAAATTTCAATTGTTCACTTCCATATTTCAGCTATGTTCTTGGACTCACAAACACCCCTTCAGATTAAGGGGGGGAATGTTGGAAACCTAATCCTAATACATTTCTCAAATATTTCTCCGACCCCCACCCTCACCCTCATTATTATGAGGGTGGGGGAAATGTTGGAGAAATGTATTATACATTTCTCTAATATTTCTGATGAGGGTGGGGGTGGGGGAAATATTGGGGGTGGGGGAAATATTGGAGAAATGTATAATACATTTCTTCAATATTTCCCGATGAGGGTGGGGGTGGGGGAAATATTGGAGAAATGTATAACACATTTCTCCAATATTTCCCCCGCCCCCATCCTCACCCTCATCCTCATCAGAAATATTGGAGAAATGTATAATGCATTTCTCCAATATTTCCTCTACCCCCACCCTCATCATAAAGTACATTTCTCCAATATTTCCCCCACCCCCAAGCTCATCATACATTTCTCCAATATTTCCCGCACCCCCACCCTCACCCTCATAATAATTTCTATGAGGGTGAGGGTAGGGGGAATATTGGAGAAATGTATAATACATTTATCCAATATTCCCCTCACCCCCACCCTCATAATGATTTCTATGAGGGTGAGGGTGGGGGAAATATTGGAGAAATGTATAATACATTTATCCAATATTTCCGCCACCCCCACCCTCATAATCATTATACATTTCTCCAATATTTCTTCCACCCCCACCCTTGTTAAGTTTTGAGCTATTATTATGTTTATTTTCAATTTACTAGATAACAATAACATAGGTAGGACCAATGAGAGAAACACAATCACAAGATACACAACATTTACCCTGGGAAACCCTCATGGGGGAGAAAACCCAACAAAAACTTCCTTAATATAGATAGCCAATAAAATGCCAAGATAATAAATCAAAACATTAGAGAATATCCAACACTGAGAAATGTGCCTATCTCTTCCTTCTTCGCCCAACTGCAGCTACCAAACTTGCACACTTGATGAGTGGATGAGAAAATGAGGCACTTGCCTCCTTTATTTATACTAAATGGTAGGAGCTGTAATAAATAGAATACTCTTTGTAGTTACAATATTTCAACACTCCCCCTTAACAAGAAGGGTATTCTACAACATCATCAAGAGAGAGAGAGAGAGAGAGAAGCAACATCAACAACATCTGTAACACTGGTTAACATATCTATAAATCATTGAAAGTTTTTCTCATCATCATTGGTCACAACATGGAGTTGGAGTAGCATCATCATCCTCATCAACATGAGGCTAAAGTGACATCATCATCATCTTTACTGTGAGGCTAAAGTAACATCATCATCTTCTTTAGCATGAGGCTAAAGTAATATCATCAACATCTTTAGCATGAGGCTAAAGTAACATTATTATCTTCAACATTAAAGCTGAAATAACATCATCATCATCATCTTTAGCAAGAAGATGAAGTGGCATCATCATCATCATCTTCACCAAGAAGCTAAAGTGGCATCATCATCATCTGCATTGATATGGATTAGTATAACACTAATACATCATCATCATCAATAACAACACAAGGCTGCTACAACATAAAAAACAACAATATCAAAGCACGAAGCTTGAAGCAACATCAACATCAACATTAGGTTGGAAATATTCAGCACAAATCTGGCATCTCAACAACATCAACAAGAAGCTGGAAATATTCAACAAGAAGTTGGCATCTCAACAACATCAACACAGAGCTGGAAATCTTCAGCACGAGGCTGGCATCACAACAACATCAACACGAAGCTAGAAATCTTTAGCAAGAAGCTGGTATCTCAACAACATCATCATGAAGCTGGAAATATTCAACACGAGGCTGGAATCACAACAACATCAACACGGAGCTGGAAATATTCAGCACGAGGCTGCCATCACAACAACATCACCACGAAGCTGGAAATCTTCAACATGAGGCTGGCATCACAACAACATCAACACGAAGCTGGAAATATTTAACACAAGGCTGTCATCAACATCTTGTGGTACTCTGACAAATCCAAAGGATCTGCCCAGGAATCAAAATATTCCCTAGGACATAAAATCCTAATGGAGCTACCACTACTGACCAAAGCTAGCATATACATGCACAAGTACTCTGACAGCCTGTCCTTACCGAACTTCGAGATCTTTCCAGGGATGATCAATCCCCTAGGATATAAAATACTAACTAATCTACCCGCTATTGGTCAAGATACCATAGTATCATCAACACTACTCCCCCTTTTGAGGGAGGTCCTTTCGGACTATACCAAGCTTGTCTCGAAAGTGCTCAAACTTTACATGAGACAGAGGCTTGGTCAACACATTTGCAACCTGTTCATTTGTGCCAACATATTATAGCTTTCTAGATCCTCTCTGCATCATATCATGAATGAAGTGATACCATATATCTATGTGCTTTGACTCATCATGGAACACATCATTTTTATACAACTCCGGTTATCACATAGGATCACGGTGGATTCCATCTCTAGATCAAATAGATCTGTCAACACCATCCAAAGCCATGATTCACAACTTGCGAAAAATGTTGCGATATATTCTGCTTCTTCCATACTGGGAGAAATACTGGGTTGCTTCCTACTCTTCCATGAAGTCATGGTTGAACCCAGACTGAAACACCATCCTCAAGTGTTCTTTCTATCAGAAACACTTCCATCTCAATCTGAATTAGTATATCCATCCAATCTGAAGTCATGATCTCTAGTATAGAAGAGACCAAAATTCAATGTACCCTTAAGGTATCTCATCACATGTTTTGCATCATCAAGGTGAACACGTCTGTGTTCTACCATATACTAACGCAAGGAAAAACATATATCTGGCCTGGTATTTTTCAGATACATCACCGAACCAATAATCTGACTGTACAACATAGCATCAACCAACTCTGATGAAGTATCAACCAAGAGCTTCAACATTGTTTCCATGGGTGTGTTCATGGCTTTATATTCCAACATATCAAACATATTCAGTATTTCAACTGCATACTTCCCTTGGTTAAGGAAGATCTTCTCTAGGCTCTGCCAAACTTCTAGACCTAAGTAATAATGCATTAGGTATTTCATCAAACTCTATAGAGAGATTCTTCTGCAATCTGATATGATCTTTTCTTCATCTTGTCAAGAATACATCATCTTCATATAGTAGAAACATCATTGGCTCATCATTCATAACCTTGAGGTAAAGGTTATAATTAACTTTACTTTTGGTAAAGCCCAAGCTCGTCAGGAAACTGTCAATTTCTTTTTCCATATCAAGCTCTAGGAGCTTGCTTCAACCTGTATAGAGTCGAGTCTTTCTTTCTTCAACTTCAAACCAAATTTTCACATTACATTGTACCAATATGGTACACTTTCTCAACTGCAACTCAATCTGTACAATCATGTGCTAGCTCTATGTGCTCTCTGCAATGCACTATCTGTCTCACTGCCTGAGAGTATGTCCTCTCCTCTTTCTGTAACTATTCCTTTTGGAACTGTGAATCTGCACCTTCATCGGCTCTGAAGCTGAGAATGGTTGCTCCATTCTCAATGTGACTTCTGAAATATGGGAGTAACTCCTCTACTCCATCATGGCAACAACTTCATCTGAAACTGAGAGTGGCTCAATAACCGATACTGAAGGTAGCTCTTCTTCTTTCATGGAGGTAACTCTATCTTGTATTGTACTCATGTCTCCATGACCCAACTAATGTATTGCACCAAATGCCACTCAATTTTAAATATGGGGATTTCTCCCCCTGCATCTCATACTATATATGAATCATGGTTGTTCTAGTTGTCTTCATGAATATTGGAACTATTTCTTTAATTACTGGAGTAAGTGTCTCGTCATAGTATTCTCCCTCTTACTGGGAGAATCCTCTGGACACACATCAGGCTTTGTACATCTGCAACATGCTTTATCTGTTAGATCAATATTGGAAGTCAATACTAACTTCTCTTCTAGTCTCATGGAAAAATCCATATCCTAATTTTTCTGACTGGCTTCCTTCTCTATCATTGAAACAAGGGAATATTTCTAGGAGATTTCATATCTCCTAGAAGTTTCTGAAGCTACGATCTAGTCTTCTCATGGAATCTATCTCCCATTCCTGGAGGTTGTCTCTTCATCTGATCCTTTCTAAGACCAAGATTACTCTTGATTTCTTCTGAGTCTACAAGGACTTCATCATCTCTTATGGGGTATACTTGGTGTTGAATACCAAGTTTAAATATGAAAAGTTGATTTAGACTTCAAAAGAGTTCTGCTTCCCATCAAGGTGGCTTCATTATCCTTTGACCAAGTCTTCTATGAGTTCTTGTTCTAATGTTTGGTCATATTTGGAGTGTTCTTCTCCTTACAATCAATCTCCATATGAGATACTCTAGATCTCAAAAATAGCTTCTTCTTCATCTTCTTTGGTACATGGATGTATCCGACATGTACACGACTTGGGTAGTCTACTTCATGTCTCATTTAATCTGTTTCCTTCTGTAACCTTCACTATAGATTCCTCAGGGTTATCACCTGTGACCTGAAACAAGGTCAACAAAACAACAAGAAAGAATAATACTCTTTTGATAATAGTAAATAAAACAATAACATGAATAATCGTCACAATAGCTCCTTTAGAGCTATCACTTGTGACCTGTTTGAAAAGATCGAAAGTAAGAAATACAATACGAAATGAGATCAACACTTTTCTAGTGTTGTGATCAAACATTCATCCATGGTATCCTGGAACCAACACAAGAAGTTTCTCCTAGAGGAGGTGTTAGTTGTATCTGGTAAATGATTACATTAAGCATTTATCTCAATATGCTCACATGCTACCGAGTATAATACTTTTCAAAGACTTCTTCATAAACTATATTGTTTACTTGTAATGGGGTAGTTATCAACTTGTCATGTGCAACTTTGAATCTTATCAACTTAAGTATTCAAACCTAGAACCTGGAGTCTTGTCCTCAATAATGAGTGTGTTGTTTTTGTTCCAAGTCTCCTTCACTCAAGATGGCAAGTGATTTCTTCAACTTGTCTTCTGTACTAAGACAACATGCTATCTTGACAAAAGACTGGGTTAGAGAATAAAATATATGATCTCAAATTTAATCAATCTAATACCTTGACTTTAATTTTGACCAAAGGTTAGTATGATGGTCATATCTTCAACATGAAACCTAGATCAAAATAATGTCATAAAAAATAGATGCATATCAGAATAATCACACCTGGGTTGCATTATTCCTCTGAATGTGTTGGATCTGAGATCCTTGTGGTTCTATGGCAAGAGATCCCTTCTCCTGCAAATACCCTTTAAAGCTTAACAATTTAAACATATGTGAGTACATACCTCTAATAGTATTTATGGGTAGTGGCACCATCTGGCAGCAGCGGTAATAATTACCAACCCTTTTAAAAATTCAAGGGTGACTGCAACTGATACTACAATTGATACTGCAATTGATTCTGAAATTGCAACCGCAACTTCGAGTTTTATGAGAAAACCCTAATTTTTCAAACTTCAAATTTTGAAATTCTGATCCAGGGGCTAGATGCGTTGAGCTGAGGCAAGTAAGTCGGTGTAGTCAGATTTTTGAAAATCCAAATTTTACCCCTTGAAAATGAGCTTGCGGAAATATGGACTAATACTTCTGGTACTGGTTCTAGTTTCCTGGTTTTTCTGGTTTTCTGGTACTTCTAGTTTTCTGGTTTTTTAGTACCAGTGAAAACTAGGGTTTCGCTTTTTGGGAGTTCTGTCCACTGAAAAGGTGTGCTCAAGGTGCCAAAAGATTCACTAGGGTAGGGAACACTTTTCTAGATGGTTTTTAGGCAAAAATTCCTCTCCAATAAAAAGCCCTAATTTTCTTGTACGACAACAATGACATTTTTGCTTATCCAGTGAAAAGTGCTCTCATCATCTTAGCTTTGGAACCATGTTAAGTTTTGAGCTATTATTATGTTTCTTTTCAAATACTAGATAACAATAGCATATGTAGAATCACTGAGAGAAACACAATCACAAGATACATGACATTTATCCTTGGAAACCCTCATGGGGGAGAAAACCCAAAACAAACTTCCTTAATATAGATAGCCAATACAATGCCAAGACAATAAACCAAAACACTAGAGAATATCCAACACTGAGCAATGCGCCTCTCTCTTCCTTCTTCTCCCAATTGCAACTACCAAAATTGCACACTTGATGAATGAATGAATGAGTGAGCAAATGAGGCATTGGCCTCCTTTATTTATACTAACTAGCAGGCGCTAGAAAGGTGTCTCTTCACTGGGTAGGGCTGACTTGGCTTCTTAGTGGTTAAAACCACTTTAATTAGGCCTAGGGGTTGACTTATTAATTTTCATAATACAATTAGGGTTTGACCAATCCACAAAAGGGGATTTGGTCAATTACAATGCCCAACATGATCAATCCACAAAAGGGGATTGATCTAATGAATAATGACTCAATAAATAAATTGAATACTCTTTGCAGTTACAATATTTCAACAACCCTCATAATGATTTTTCCAATATTTCTCCCACCCCCACCCTCATTACGGGGTTACAATATTTTGTGCTATTCACTTGATAATGAATATGAAGAGTCACAAGTGGATATAAACTGTCATCAAAAGTCCAAGAGACCTCTTGGAAGATGAATCCAAAGGTCAAGATCATGTATTTGATCATGTATTATATCAATGAATAATGCAATCCACATTTATCTTCCATTTCAAATTCTAACAATCCATCCATTCATTAGGGGAAATTTGAGGTCTAAAATATGGTTCTTAAGAAAATTTCCTTGAAAAAATGCATATTTTCAACCAATAGGATTTAAAATGATGATGTCAAAGCCATAAGTGAATGGTGTTGGACAAAAATAAATAAAACTATTTGTTTTTACGTATTTTCACTTTTTCTCTCGATAGATTTATTAAAAGTATCAAGTTTAGGTACTTGTAAAATTCTGCATCCAACGAGTACGTAGAATTTTTATCAAAAGTATCAAGTTCAGGTATTTGTTGGATGTAAAATTTTGTTTCCACATCCAAAGAGTACTTAGACTTTATACTTTTAATAAAACTATCGTGAGATAAGCTGAAAATATGTAAAAAAATAGTTTTTGTTCTTTCCCTCAAACACCATTCACCCATGGAGTTGACATCATCATATAAAATCCTATTGGTCGAAAATATGCATTTTTTAATTCTTTTAAGGGAAATTTTCTTAAGAGGACCATTTAGACCTCAAGTTTCCCTAAATGAATGGATAGACTATCAACAATGGAAACAAGAGAGATTTTTTGAGGAAA
>JASDQU011401954.1:3692-15527 GCA_032191745.1 Picea mariana
CGACCTTATGGTGCTATCTTGATTTGGTGGTAGCCTGAGAATCCATCGGTGAATGAGTATGCTTCCGAGCCTCCCACATTTTCTAGGACTTCATCTGTAAAGGGTGTAGGGAAGGGGTCATGTAGGCAATCATCATTGATATTTATTATATATACACAGGTTCTTATGCCTCCTTTCTTTTTCTCCTGAACTACCATGGGTCTTATCCATTTTGATTCTTCTATTGGTTCTATGATTCCTGCTTCCAACATTCTATCGATTTCTTCTCTTACCTTCTACTTGTAGATGGGGTTCAATATGTAAGGCCTCTATCTGATAGATCTTGCCTCCGGTTTGATAGGGATCTTCATCTCTCCAAGTTATCTTGAAATACCCTTGATATTTGTAAAGGTCATTGGGAACATGTCATTGTACTCGCGCAATAATTCTGTTATCCTTTCCACTGTTTGCTCGCCCCATTTTGGGATTCTCAACTATCCCAATATTGACTTTCTTCACCTTGATTGGCGCATAAATTACTTCTGATTCTAGAGGTGGACCTTCCACTTCTCTTTCGTCTTCAACTTTCTCAATCTGAATATCGCGCAGATCATCTTCATCTGGTACTTCTTCCTGCACATGGTAACATGACATCAGTTCTTTCACTGTCTGTTTGTTCTTTTGTTGTTCTTAAGTTATGAGTTTAACTTGTTCCTTAATGAATATCACCCCTCTTATTTTTTTAAGGGTTGTGTCTACGTTGGGGTTCTCATGCTCCAATGAGAAAGTGACTATAAAGTTCTACTATAGTACTGGCCAGCTCGTAGTTCCTCTGTGCAGTTCCTGGTCCGTATACCAGTTTTTTGGGATGCCCTCTAATGTGTGTACAAAATGATGAGGCCATTCTTTTGGGGGTGTCATTTTCCACAATGCTCTATACTTCTCCAAGTGTTCCATTGGTGTCCCCTATCCATCATATTTTTTCTATTGGTTGCTTCTTTGTTTTGCGCCAAACCTGAAGCGCAGTAACCACTTACATTGTACCAGTCCTTGATTGTTTATTTGTGTGTGCCCCACCATATTATAGGTGTAGCCTTAAGTGCGATGTTGAGAGCTAACAATATCTATCTGTCTGATACTTCGTCCTCATATCTCGTTAGGAATTATTTCAAGTCATTGATTCCATGGAAACTTGGAGGTTCTCTGACTCATGTCCCAAACCACCTTACTACAAAGTCTATTTGTGCGCATCTTCTGGTTGAGACCTCATGTAGGCGCTGCTGCCAATTCTCCAGACCAGTGTCTAAGTCGAAAGAACATGATGTGATACTTCTCTAGCTAAGTACACCATTGACAGTTGGATTAATGTAATCTTCAGTACGCGTGGTGGTCCGGTACAACTGGTTAATTTCTTCCAGATCTAGACATGTTGGTTCCACAAATATTTCAATTTTTGATGGATCTAGGGGTGTGCTAACCCTGTATTCACCTGACTCAAATTTCTTCTTCCTGGTATTCAAGTTGATTATTGCCTGATTGTCAAATGCCCAATCCAATCCCAGTAATGCTGGATATGGTGTTGTGTCATCCACGATTTCAATCACTTCAAAGTCTGCCTTAGTGCGCACTCCATCCAGATCTACTATCACTCTTTTCAGCCTCCCTATTGGTAGAAATATATGTTGGTTTTCTAAATTTAGTTGGATTGGTGAGTAGCCTAAGGTAGGTTCTCCCATGGATTGCCATGTCTTTTTGGGTAATACATTCACTTCAGACCCCAGATCTAATATCACATCGCCCATGTTAAAATCTTCGATGTTGGCATTCAATCTAAACTCTCTGTTGGTTCTCCTTCTGGCATGGAGGTGATTGACTATCCTCTGTTCTAACTTCCCCTAAGATTTTGTGGTACATCTATCTACCAGATTCTGTAATACTATAACATATGATGGATGCTTAAATAATTGAATACAGGATTGCAGGAAAGTTTTAATACAACTTACTTAGTTTCTCGGGTGTAATTCACTGGTATGGTCCAATGATGATAGAATTTCATACGTTGGGACGTATTGGTTATGCTGCATGGTAGATGTAGATGCAACATTGTTCTTGAGAAATTATTGCCTGGCCTCCTTAAAGGTCTCCTTCTCCTTTTCTGCATCAAATTGCTTGGGTGGCTCGATATTTATTTTAATCCATTGGTGTTGTATTGGTTTCTGTTTAGCCAGATCATCTCATGTTTTAGCACCTCTGCGTGTCACTATGTTGATGTTCCTGCCATCTTCTTTAGCTTTTGTAGAGATCTACTATACATTCTGATTGTTTTGATTCCATTTCTCTTGTATCTTCCCCAACAATTTTGTCCAATCCTCTGTCTCGTGATCTATTGCGTGAAAATACATTCATTTCACAAGTGGTAGAGAGAATTCTCTTACATAGTGCCCTGGATGTTGGTAGTTATGGAACACTATTGGACCTCTTCCACATCCAAAGCCTCCTTTGCATCGTCCTCCTCCTATGTATCCAACACTATATCCACGCGGTGTATTGTATTGAGGTACCTAAGTATACTGCACAAGGTTATACTAGGGTTGCACATTGTTATACTGCGGTTACACGTTGTTATACTACTCTGGCACCGCATTATACTGCAGTGGTGCCTGATTAAATTGAGGTGTATCTTACCCTGTCATCATTTCGGCTTGCACCCTATATGTGTCTAACATCCTTTCCCTCATCAGATCCATGGTTCTGCAGTCTTTGTCATCATTCGCTACTGACTTGCAAAAAGTGTAGTATGCATTCTTTGGTATTGTCTGATATTTCAACATCATATGACAATGATATGGATCGTGCCCATGTGTCTTGAAAATTTCACACCAGGGTCCTCCTGTCGACAATGGATTTGGCATCATTGTTTCCATATACTGCGCGAATGTTGGACATTCATTCTTATGGATCCCTTCTGTTCTACATGTGGTACACCAAACAACTTCGTGCTTGTCCTTGCCCTTATTTTGATTGAGTTGAAAGGTAAGATTCTTCATATCCTCCTTCAACTCCTCTATAGCTGGATCTATCTTGTGGTACTGATTCTCCTCCATTTGTAAGGCTTCCTGCAAAGCCTCTTCTTGAGATTGGAATTTCTATTGTCTGAGTGGGTATTTCAGGTGTGGTGAAAAATAATTCATAATCATATGCCTGTACTGCATGTCAGTCATGGCATATCTTAATTTCCCTTTCAGACGTTTAAATCGATGGTCAATTTCCTAGACATATTATCCTGGCTTCTGTCAGATTTCTATCATCTCGTTCATGTATTGATCCTCTAAGCTCGGCTTCTGGAACTCATTAATCAGTAATTTTTTATGTTTGTCAGTGTCCTTGTCATCCACGGTGCACTGTTTACATCTAGACTCATGTACCAGTCTAATGTGTGGTCTCTTAGCATGATATCTAGCTGCACAATTTTAGTGTCTTCATCAGTGATATGTTTTTCTTCCCAGATATTTACACAAATAAACAAGTGTTTCTCAGGGTCTTCTCCTGCCTCTCCTCGAAACTCTGGTAACCTAATGGTGGGATCATGTCCTGCCATCCTGAATGTTGAACTGCTACCGCCGCGTGGTGTAGA
This sequence comes from Picea mariana, assembly GCA_032191745.1. Classification (NCBI taxonomy): domain Eukaryota; kingdom Viridiplantae; phylum Streptophyta; class Pinopsida; order Pinales; family Pinaceae; genus Picea; species Picea mariana. The sequence goes on from JASDQU011401954.1 coordinate 7,306, forward strand.
TACTTGACCAATTCTCCCTAAACTGGTTCCCCCAATTGTTGTTCCTTGTGTATATGTACGTCTTGTTGTCTTCCTTCTCCCGAAATTCGGTTGTCTAAATGGTGATGTTCTTTTTGGTGTGTTAGTCGCACATGGGTTTATGGGTTCCACACTAACATTAATATGGATAGGATTTTTTCCTTCTATTCCCACTCTTGGACCTCTCATCTTTCTCTCATATGTCACGCGTATGATTTCCTCAATCTAATCTACATCTTGTAGATCCTCTACCTCCTCTTCATCACTTGCCAAGCCTTCCCTTGCGAATATGGCTCTCTTCTTTGTGTTCACCTTGTATTGGTAGGGTACTCCACTGCACGTCTTTCCAGCTGTCTCCATGATCCGCTTGATCTGGTCGTCGTCCATTATGATTGGGTCCAAGGCTTCCTCCTTATTTCCTTTATCCATTTCTCCTTTTTCTGTCAGTGCTTCCCCCCTTCCCCCATGCATGCAAGGAAGTTTAGTTGTCTGAATCCATTTTCATTACACCCTTTTTATAGAGAAATATCTTAATATAAGTATACAATGATCTAATATACCTTCCTCGAGAACCGTGTAGAAACTCTTGCTCTGCAACATTGTACGACTTCGCGATATCTACTGCAAATTTTTTTATAAAGCCTACTACAATGCTGTCGAGCCAAACATCTACTGCGTAGGTGAATTTGTTCTTCACCTGCTGTAACTATGTGATCTGAACTGAGGTCCACTCTAAATGTTGGATCCAATTTGTTTTGTATTTCAACTTCAATATCCACTCCTGCAATAAGTGTGGAAAATCACAGAAAAATGATTCACGCAGATCAGTAAACACAGACTTCTCAATATATTTGCGCGGTGTAACTCTAGGGTTTTTGTTATCTTGCTGCGCAAACTCTAGCTCCTTTTTTTTCAACCATGTCTCTATTTCCTCTTTCTTGGGTCTCTAGGGTATAAACTTTCCCTCCTATATTGTCATTTTTTTGACACTTTGGTCCTAGATCGTATATTCTTTTAACATTTTTTCAATAGATCAAACATTCTTTGAGAAGATCTTCAACAGATCAACCATTCTTTTGAAATATCTTCAACATATCCCATCCACTCAATCCTATGTTGTTCCAATTGACAACATAACCATTTGTTGGTTGTTTATCTTAGTTATACCTTTAACATGAGTTTACCTAGGTTCAAGTCTATTGGGGGTCCAACAAAGCCTCTAAAACGATTGGCCCTCTTAGTAAAACAGAAGGAAACGTAGTACACAGAGTGCACTGTGCAATATCACCCGAGATAGTTCTATGGGTGGCTGCAATGATCAGGTGCTTGCAGCCTGGTAATGAGTGGGGATCTGGGATTGTGCCATGTGATCTTTAGTCAATTGCTATATTTTTAATCTATCTTAGCTATTCTGATGTTCTTTATTCATGCATGTAAATCAACAGATCTAACTACTTCATCAAGACATTCATCTAAGAACTAACCATTGACAACAAATACATAAACAATAAACATTCCACATAACACATGATTTACCATGGTTCACCCCCTCCTGGGCTACATCCACAAATATTTTGTCTCTTAAGCTCTTTTATTATGGTTCTGTCATATATGGCGCCACACACACTACAACTTCGTTCATACATTCACAAAATAGACTCCACGACCTTTATGAGGCTGACTAGATTGCACCAGTCTCCTTAGCCTGCGATCTAACCCTCAAGGTCTAGTCACTTTTCTCTCCCATAGCTCAACAACTTACAAAAAGGTATCATATTATAGTCGTGTTACAGATCTATTACTCTATATCATGCGAGTAACATAGAATGATCAGTACCCCCCCAAACCTCCTAGGTGTCTATTTATATCTATTTTGGGCTCATTAGCCGTTACATCCTCTTACCAAAACCCTAACCTCGTTAGGTATTCTTGTGTGTTGACCTTGCACGCTTTTCTCCTCTGCATGTGCATTTTCCTTTCGTCCACTGCTTTTCTTGTCAGTTGTCTTTCTTTCCTATTTTCTTGCATGCACGCCTCACATGCCATTCTACCAACTGTCTTTCCTCCACGTCGTGCCTTTTCCCCAAAATGGGCCTGTGCCCAACATTTTTGAATCTTACCGTGGAATTGTGATTGTGAAAAATACATAATATTGAATTGGTCTATTTATTGACGGTCTTCTGTGGAATCTAGGATCAATTATTGGCTAGTGGTAAAGGTTTATATGCCACCGAATACAATCTTACTGTTCTATGTATTTAACATGTAATTCTAAATTTAAGTTAGCATCCTTTTTATAGTTGCGAATATGCCACCGAATACAATCTTTAAATGATTGCTATTTACAATCACAAATTCCTTTTACAATGGCTGCCAATGATTATAATGGCCCTGTGAAAATCGTTTAAATGACTACCAGCAAATTACATTAGCTCTTGCAAATATTTAAATGACTGCTCTTTACCATCACAAAATTATTTTAAATGACTGCCAGTGAATTACATTGGCTCTTTGCAAATATTTAATGACTACTCTTTACAATCACAAATTTCTTCTACATTGGCTGCAAACAATTTATTTTTGGCCCAGACTCCATACCTCTGCATTTTAGTTAAGATGAAATCTCTTCGTTGTCCTCACGAACTCCCACTGTCCACTGTCACATGACCATAGTTAAGGAATGTGTATAGTAGTAGCATTGGAACCCTTATGCCTGATTTAAAGAAGTTGATCTCCCTTTAGTTTCAAAATTTGAAATTTTAGTTTAGTAATTGAAACCTTTTTATATTGTTCCAATGAGACCTTGGTTTTCCTTAATTCTAAATTGGATTTTAGATAGCATTGAAGTCTTGAGTTTAGAATTCGAAAGATTTGATCCTCATATAGCCATTGATTGAATTATAGATTGATATTATATATTTATGTGTTGCCTAAGAAGAACTTTAATCTTCTTATGGGATGTAAATGATTTTGTTAATTAATATTTAAAATCCTTATATCTATTACTCTCAATAGGGATTGGGTTTTCTCTTATTTCTTTACAATTGGATATGTAAAGTAGTATTCTTTCCATGTAGAATAATAATATATTTTATCTCCTTAAGATACACAATGGGATTACATTACCTTAATATGTCATGACATTATTAGGTCTCTAATTGGACATGCAAGATAGTATGTGAATTATCTTCTCTATTCTTATTTAGGGGTAAAACTTCTCATAGTTCCTATGCAATATAAGCGTAAGGGAGCATTGGAATCCTTCCATGTTGTAGTTATGATTAACCCTCTTAGTTCCTTAAGGAGTGTTACACAAGCATTGACTTCTTAATAAATGATGTTCATGAATGATTTCTATTAGTTTATATATGGATACGTAATGCAAGTAGTATTAAATTTAATGTACGACTAGAGAAGATTTATCTTCTTATGGGTTCTCATAACGAATATGAAATTTTAACATTTCCTTACATACTCCTAGAAGATATTCCTTAAGATGAAGATGTATAGTTAAGCTATATGAGGTTAAGATTGTATTTGTGCTCTTGATTTATTATTCTTATGTAAAACCTCTTACTCATTACGCTCAATTGTTTCTTGCGATATTTATTAGGTAGAGTAGATTATTAATTGCACTATGATGAATTGATGATTAAGTATGCTGATAATTCTAGTTTTGATTAGTGGTCTGTGATTGAGTTAATGGGATTTATATACTTCCTTGTTCCTCAGAACAATCGCCAGTCCTGAGACCTTGAGTGGTCAAAATCAATCGGATGAATCCTGGACTTGAGTGTTGCTTATGTGTCTTGGAGGTCTAACCATGCAAGATAGGATGGGCGGGTATTTTCCTTTAATATTCAATGACATGGTTCAAGTATTAGTATCTTTCTTCAGTTGATCATGATGTGTTGATTTTGCATCACTATTGATTATGGTGATGCGTTGATTACGTGTCGTTATTTATTACAATGATGTACTGAATATGTGTTGTTATTAATTATGTTAATGCATTAATTATGTTTCATTATTAATTAGGATGATGTGTTGATGGTGTTGTTATTCATTATGTGGTGACGCTTAATTTACTAATGCAAAGAAAAAACTATTTACCTAATGTACATCAATATTGGTTTTCGTAACGGAAGGGACGTTACATATGGTATCAGAGTGGGTTCAACCCTGTGAATTTGGATTGTTACGCCTTCCCTTGTGTTAAAATTATGACTTAGACATTAATGCTAATTAAAATTTGAAAATTGTCCATGCAGGTAATCATTGTTAGAGGATGCCATGGAGGTAGATGATGTGGTGCTAGGGGAGGAGGTGTGATGCCTCCAATATCATCCACTCCAGAGGGGTCTAACCCCCAGGGAGAAGAACAAGTCATTGGGAAGGAGCAAGTTGATGTGGGAGATGTGGTTGGTTTGATGAGGTCCTTTCAAATGATGTCAGAGGCCTTGATTAACCGACTATATAGAGATGAGTCCAGATCATCTGTAAGCAATGAGGGTTCACAACATTCTCCAACAGGTAGTTGTATCATTCACAAAGAACTCGAGAAGGTGAAGTTTCATGAGTTTATGGGTGCCACAGATGGCTTAGCCACCGAGGCATGGCTGGAGAACATAGTGATATTATTTTCACTTCGTGACAACACCTCCAACATGAAGGTCTACATGGCGGTCTTTGAGGTGAAGGGGAGAGATCTTCTTTGGTGGAACACACTCCTACCTCAACTAAACATGGTAGTCGAAGACATGTCGTGGGAGATATTCGAGAAGTGGTTCTGGGAGAGGTATTTTTTAGAGGAATTCATCGCATGCTATCTCAATGAGTTCCAGGCCTTATGATAGGGTGGTCTTATGGTGCCGGAGTATGAAGCCAGATTTATGGAGTTTCTTCGGTATGCTCCACATCTGAACATGGAGAAGCTAAAGGTCAACAAGTTTGTGTTCAGAATTAAATTAAACATTCATGTGAAGATAAGGATCCTAATTACTCAGAAGTTGCACGATGTAGTCAAGAAGGCCCTCATAGTGGAGGGAGAGTTGACCAATGAGGGTCAGGGCATGACTCCTGCAAGACCAACTAGACAAACGACCTCAGGAGTGCAGCAACATCAGACACCGGCCAGACAGACATCAGGGTATCGAGATACATCTAAAGGACCCATGTTCACTACACCATAACGATCGAATCCTCAACAGAGTACTCCCTACATAGGACCACCAGATCAATAGTAGCGTCACCTGCAACAAAAACAATTTAGGTCTGTTCAATAGAACAGACCAGGATCTTAGGCAGGTGGGCTAGAAGATTCTACTTCAAGGACCAAGAGTACTGAACTGAAGACTGGATGTTGGACATGTGGAGAGCCACACTACCAGTGAGACTGTCCAGTTGAGAAGGCCAGAGTGGTCGGGTCAACATGACACACTACATTTGGAGATTTGGGCAAGGCCCAAAGGATTCATGCAGTGATGAATAACCGCCAGGCTGAGTACCAATCCACTGTGATTGAGATGTCAAGTACAATATCTGACCAAACTTTTAGTATTTTGATTGATCCAGGTGATACATAGAGATTTATTTCTAATGTAGGGCTAAAAAGAATTAAGGTAAAGGAAGTCAAGCAAGACACGTTTAGGTACATAGAAATGGCCTCGGGTGCCAAACAAAAGGTTGGAGGAAGGGTTATAGATTGTAACATTAACTTGGAAGATTTTGTATTGAAGGCCAACCTATATGTCACTATCTTAGGATCTTATGACATAGCGATCAACATGGACTGGTTGGAATCACATGATGCGATATTCAACTATAAGACGAAAAGGTTGAGTTTGAAAGATGATGTGGGACAGAGAAGAGTGATTGTAGGAAGAAACCAAGGAGTGTCCTTGAAGTTCATTTCTTCCCTACAACTACAAAAGATCATGTGCAAGGGATGTAAGTTATATTCAATATTAGCACTAAACGAAAAGGCTGAGGTAGAGGGATTAGAAAACCTTCCAATAGTACAAGATTTTGTAGATGTGTTTTTATAAGAGTTACCAGGATTACCACTCGAAAGAGAGTTGGAGTTTACAATAGACTTGAAACCTGGAACTGAACCGATAACAAGAATGCCTTATCAGATGTCAACACCTAAGTTATAGGAGTTGAAAATGTAATTGAAGGATTTGTTGGACCTGAGACTTATACGTCCAAGTGTGTCACCTTGTGGTGCACTTGTTATTTTCATAAGAAAGAAGGATGGGTCGTGGAGACTTTCCATTGACTATCGTCAATTGAACAAGGCGACAATCAAGAACCAATATATGTTGCCAAGAATAGACGATTTGTTTGATCAGATGAAAGGCACGACAGTGTTTTCAAAGATCGAATTGAGATCATGATATTACCAGTTACGAATTAAAGATGAACATATTCCTAAGACCACATTCAAGACAAGGTTTAGACATTATGAGTTTACTGTTTTACCATTTGGACTGACAAACACCCCTGGGGTATTCATGAGTTTGATGAATGGGGTGTTCCGTGAATACTTGGACAAGTTTGTTCAAGTATTCATTGATGACATACTGATATATTATCAAACGACAAAATAACATGAAGAACATTTAAGCTTGGTACTACAATGTTTACAATAAAACAAATTATACGGGAAACTATCGAGATGTTCTTTTTACCAATCAAAGACTCATTAATTAGGGCATGTTATATCTATTGAAGGCATTGTTGTGGATCCAACGAAAGTAGAATATATTATGGAATGGGATGCACTGACAAATGTACAATAAGTACACAACTTTGCGGGTTTAGAAGGATATTACCAACGGTTAGTCGAAGGTTTTTCGAAGATAGCAAATCCGATCACGGAATTGCAGAAGAAAAACAAGAAGTTTACATGGAGCGAGATATGCGCATAAGCATTTAAAAGGATCAAGGAGTTGTTGATGACAACGTCGATACTGAAATTCCCCGACATGGGCACAAAATTATTGGTGTGCACAGACGTATCCAAGGAAGGTTTAGGCGGAGCATTGATGAAAGACGGTCGAGTGATCGCTTACATCTCAAGGAAATTAAGAAAGCATGAGGAGAACTATGCAACACATGATTTGGATTTATTGGAAATTGTATATTCCTTGAGAGTATGGAGACACTATCTGATTGGACAAAAATTTGAATTAAAGACAGATCATTGTGGATTGCAGCACACATTTACACAGAGTGACCTGAACACATTGTTGAGGAAAATATATGAATTATCTTACTCAAGCATTTTCGAATCCCACCTGGCTAAGGAAAGATAGTTGGGACTATCACCCTATATTTTGTAGCCTCAAAAAAATATTTCCCAATCCACAAGTATTAATTACAAGGGCTTAGGCTGATTTTTTAAATGAAAATATTGTTGCAAAATATGAAATTTTTATATAATTTTCTAAAATATAAAAATTACAGAAAATAAATGTGGAGATCAAAAGAAAAAGTAATCAAGTCACATATTCACACAAATGAGACAGAATAACAATCTCTTTATTTCATTCCAAGAAATCAAAGTATTTTTATCTTTACAAAATCCCTGTGAGTGCATGGACCAAACTCGAATTTAGATATCCCTGATGAAAACCATACAAAAGGAACCTCACAAGAAGTAAAAACTAAACTTTAAAATCTGGATCAACTTGCCACATATTGATTCCAATTTGACTCTACACAATATCCTTTATCAGCTATGAAACTCAATCCATAAACATACAAGTATACATAGACTATCAAAGATAGATCAACACCTCTGAAACAAGCATATGAATGATATGGTTCAACTTTGAACCTTGTTGTCTACAATAGGACCCTGCTATCAAAAAGATAATTAGGCCTTTAATGAACTCAAGAATGAATGAAAATTGTACTATCTCATGAAAACAAAAGAGCAAACCTTAGTATTGCTTTCTCCTTATATTATCCCCTTGTTCTTCCTTCTCATTTGGCTTTTATGCATTCCAAATCAGTTGAATTAGTTCAACTACTTCCTTTAGTTAATTTAATTAAACTTAACTAATTTTAGTTTAGGGGAAGTAATAATAATAATAATAATAATAATAATAATAATAATAGTTAGGGTCTTTATTTAATAATAACTAATTACGTGGGACCCCTTGTGACTCCCTTTTTTTAATCTTTACAAAAATAAA
>JASDQU011401954.1:19431-55904 GCA_032191745.1 Picea mariana
ACGTCAAAGCAACCAAGGAATTTTTATTTCTCAAACTAAGTATATGAAAGAAATGCTAAAGAGGTTTGGAATGGAAGATTGCAAACCAGTTACCACTCCTATGCAAACTAGTTGCAAGTTGAGCAAAGATGATGATTCAAAGTCTACAGATGAAAGGCAATACAGGTCAATGATTAGTGTCTTACTATATGTGACAACATCCAGACCATGTGTAATGCAGGCAGTTGGACAGGTGGCACGATTTCAAGAAGCACCAAAGGAATCACATGTATTACTAGTGAAGAGGATTTTCAGATATCTCAAAGGAACAAAAGAGTTTGGATTATGGTATCCAAAAACAAAGGATCTATCACTTATTGCTTACACAGATGCAGATTGGGAAGGTTGTATTAATGACTGAAAAAGCACCAGTGGAGCAACATTATACTTGGGTGAGTATTTAGTATCATGGTCAAGCAAGAAACAATCATCAGTATCCTTATCTACAGTCGAGGCAGAGTATATTGCAACAACAACATGTTGTACACAAGTTCTATGAATGAAACAAATTCTAACAGATATACAGGTTGAGTATGATGAGCTCATTCCAATCTATTGTGATAATACAAACACCATTAGTATCTCAAAGAACCCGATGATGCACTCCAAGACAAAGCATGTTCCAATAATGTATCACTTTCTATGGGAACAGGTTGTAGGGAAGAACATCGGAGTTGAATATGTGGGCACAAAATAATAAGTGGCAAACCTCTTTACAAAATCACTTCCATGTGAAGCCTTTGAGTATCTTCTTAAGAAACTTGTAGTAATTTCTACTCCAAAATGAATGCTTTTGAATGTTGATCTTATATGTCTTATATTTACACGAGGAAGCACCATAAAGAGGACAGTTCAGGTCAGGAGATCCATTTCAGGAAGAGTTCATTCAGGGGGAGTATCCCCAAGGACAGTTCAGTTAGGGGGAGAAGCCCCTGATGGAAAGATACATTTGCCATTGATGAAAAAGGGGGAGAGATTTATCAGATGCAAAGCACAGAGGCATGGTTCCAGGGGGAGCGATGGTCATAGGGGGAGCATGAGTGATATGACGTCAGTATTGCATCAAAGTGATACCATCAATGCCAAATGGGGATATTGTTGATTGATTGGGTTGGTTTTCATTGATGTCAACACTTGAAGAAAATCTGGTAGCGAATTCGGGTAGCACAAAGGTTTGGTTAATGGACCCAAGTTTGTTTGATGGATAATGGTATGTGTTTTGATATATTTGTAGGTAAGAGTATTCTAGATGGATAGTACATGCCATGCCATTTCTGGTGGTATGTGGAATGTCACATAACTCCTCATGGTTAGAGAGTTATGTCCATGTGAAGTTGGAGAACCCTCGTGAGTCATCTACAAGCCCCAAAAGGTCAAAGTAGTCAAAGTGTTTGCAAAAGAAATTATTTAAATAAAAAAGTTAATGGAGAACTCCCTAAAATAAGGAAAGCGGGATGCTACATAAAAGTATAAATAAGAGGCAAGGCTCTCTCATTTAATCNGAAAAAGTGCGACAGAAAAATCACAACAGAAAAATTGTGACAGAAAAATCACGACAGAAAAAGTGTAGCAAAAAAATCATGGCAAAAAAATCGCTGCAGAAAAAGTGCGGCATAAAAATCGTGGCAGAAAAAGTTCGGTAGAAAAAGCACAGCAACAACATGGTTGGGGTCTATTTATGAGAGATATGGCACATCTTGTTCGAGGTATGTTTTGTGAGCTAGGGTTTAGCTCTTGATATGGTATTGGATGTTCAGTATTGTTGCATATATCAGATTTGTTGAGGGATACAATTGGTATTTTGTTGTTGGTATTTGGCGTATGTGTATTGGTCTTTTGGTTGTGATGTGTTGTTGAAGTTGTTGGTTTATCTTGAGGCTACATAAAAATGAGGTTGTGGCACATGGTTTTATGTAACGGTTTATGGTATTTGGTTTATGGATAGAGTGATGAATTGTTAGATAACTTTTGATAGTTATATTGGTGTATGTCTTTGGTATATGGTTGAGGTACATGTTGGGTACATGGTTGAGATAAGTAGTTGATGAGTTGGCACATACATTAGGTGTATAGTTGATGAATTGGCACATACATGAGGTGTATAGTTGATGATGTTGGTACATCTTGATGATTCAAGGTTGATGCATGGTACATGTTGGTTCAGGTTATTGGTACATGTTGTTTGGTGCAGGTTGATTAGTACAGGTTGTTACAGGTTATTGGTACAGGTTGATAGTGGCAGTGGTTGATTTAGTTACAGTGACAGGTTATGTATATTTAGCATTTATATTTTAGGGAGGTTGGATGGGGCAAGGATAGGTGGTTGTAGCCACCTTCCGGTTGTAGCCGACGAACTTAGGGGGTTGTAGCCTCCTTCTGATTGTGTCCAGAGAATTGGGGAATTGGAGCTTCCCTCGAGTTGTAGACTAAGAAACTAGGAGGTTGGAGCGTCCTTCTAGTTGCAGTTGGAAAACAAAGGAAGTTGGTGCTTCCAATGAATGAAATTTTTCAAGACATATAAGAAAAAGCATTTTGTGGTTTTCTCCCGCTTTGGGTTTCCACATAAAAACATTGGTGTATTGTGTATGTGTATGATTTCTCATTTGTTCATTGTTTATTTACTCTACAATTATTGGATGATAATGCTACATGGATATAATAGTTGCATTATATGGTTAAAAAGGATTAAATTTCTCTATTATTGATTCACCCCCCCTCTAAGTAATCCAACAGTGGGTGCGTCATTACCAAGGGGCATAAACAATTCCATGAGGTTCACATCAGTAATCTACATAACACAGTTTGATTAATGGTAATGTTATTTTCATGAGGGTTCTTAACATAAATGGAACTTTAATTATATCAAGCGAAGGAAATCTATGCAAACCTGATACACTGGTCATAGCTACACAAGGATAGATGTGGGGTTTGAGGTCAGCAGTTGTTGGCCCTTGACCAAGTTTTGGAAATCCTCGATCAGGTTTGACCTATTTTGGGACTTTGATAGGCTGTCGAAGACGGAGCGCAAGTCGAAGCAAAGATTGCGGGATCTCAGCCCCTTTTTAGGGAACTTTTGGGTTTTGGGCTTATGTAACAGGTATGGGGATGTCAGCCCATGGGTTTACCCATGTTTAGGCCCTTTTGTAATGTATAAATAGATGTCTAGGCGATGTAAAGAGGGGCTTGGTACCTTGCTAAGTGCGAAGGAAAGATATGCATCTATGTGATGTTGTGCTAAGTGATAGTTGTAAATGATTTATGCATACTGTGTGAGGCTTGCAAGGGTAAGTGAAAGTGACTATAAGAGACTATACAGAAGCTTTGTGCTCTAAACTAGCTAAGGGAAGGAGTATCTGGTGAGGTGCGCGCAGATCTCCTGTCTTCTGCAGAGTAATATTTTGATACTGTGTCTGTAAGAAGCTTGATTGAAGATAATAAAGAAGAGAAGGCTTGGTGGAAGTAGCCCCAGGATGGGGGTGAACCATGTATATCCTGTGTTGTGGTTGCTTGGTGCATTGTGAATGTTTTATTGTTTATATGGTTACTGCTTAATGTAATGATGAATGCTTATATGAATATGATAGCTTAGTGCCTAATGATGTGAATAAGATGCTAGATCTGATCCGTGTTGATATTCTTAGTGATTGAATATATTAGATATGGATGAATATTGCATTGCGCCGTAATTAGGGTTTATCTACGTTGGAGACAAAAGCTAAATACTAATGAACTATAACTGCTAAGTACTATGTTAAGGTGTTACAATCACGATCTGTGTCCCAGCTAAGGTTGCATACATTGGAGTCCTGCAACCACCCCTGCCTCTACCTTGGGTGAGACTTCATCTGCTTCGTAGGTGTTTCCGAAAGGGCCGATAGTTAGGGTTTTGTTGGTGTGTTATTGAAGCGTTGAACCCTGGGTTTGCCCCTGTGCCAAAAAAATGGTTTTGTTGTCGGGACTGAAACTATGATTGTTGGGAATTGAAGAAAAGAGAAAGTTATGTGCGTAGATATGTTTCCCTAGTGCGTAGTATTATGCTTGATTGTGAAGCTCTTTTCTAAGAAAGGAGGAAGATCTGAAGAAAAGAGGTAAGATCGGTGAAACTTTTTTATTAAAGAGGTAAGCTCTGAAAGCTTTGTGCTTTTATAAAAGTAAGATAAGTGGAAATTTATTTTTCAAAAGTATGGATCTAGGTATATTTGACAAATTTTGTCCTAGATTGAAAACTAGGGCACGTTTAGAAGAAAGAAGATTTGATACGAATAGATCTGATAGAAATAATGAAAGGTATGTTATTCCTAAGCATAGAAAGAATTTCTTGACTAACTAATGGATGCAGGATCCTAGGAAGAATTTTCTGCAGGTTACTTACTATGATCCTAGTGCACAGTACAGGAAAGGCCAGGGATCATTTAACAGAAAAAGAGGATTAACACTTTATTACAGTTGCAGAAGACCAGGACATCTTGCTAAGGAATGCCCTAGGAGAAGATCTAGTTGTCTTTGTTGTAACTCTATGGATCATGAAGTTTTGGATTGCCCTAAAATGATTGTTAAGCTTGAAAGAATGAATATGAGACAAGAAAACCTTAAGGAAGGCCAAGAAACTAAGACCATGGTAGAACCCCATAAAGAATCAGAGATTGTATTACTACGAATGAAAGAAACCCTGTAAAATCACAGAGATATCAACTTATCAAAGATCTTCAAAGAAAAAGAGTGCATAGAAACAAGAATAGGAGATTTCGACATTCACTGTGTTCTAGATGAGGAAACATAGGTGAATATCATGACAGAAAGAACCTGGGAAATTTTAGGAGAGCTTGCTATGAGTCTTTCATTAGGAGGAATAGGATTATTTAGAGGAAATATGATAACCCTATGTGGAAGACTTACAAAGATATCTATGAGTGCTCATGGAACTTCGACAAAGGAATATTTTGAGGTTGTTAAATTTATCAAGAACAACGCCCCATTTTCTATGTTACTAGGAAAAACCTGGATTGAGAAGGATCAGACCAGAAGAAAAGAAGTGGAATCCCTAGAACAGAAGAAGAAAGAACTAAGAGACTTCATGATGAAGAGGATAGCACACTTACTAAAAGAACAAGAGGACCAGTCGAATTTGTTGAGGACCAGCAATCTGGATGTCGAAGATCAAAGAACCCAAGAAGACTTACAATATATGTTTGTACAGAAGAGAAGATAACCTACCTCAGACAGAGAAGAAGTACTACTCGCTAACCCTATGAAAGAATCTCAACAATGCAAAGTTACTATGTTGACTACAAATAAGAATCAAAATGAGAAGAGGAACCCAGTGATGCATATCACAAATTAAAAGACTAGAAATCTCAGCAAGAAGAAGGCAAAGTTGGAAAAATTATAGGAGGTTACAGAGGGAACTTCGTAGAAGGAAGGTTTGCAAAACTGGAACTTCGTCGGGATATCAGAACAACGCAAAATGGCACTTCTCCATGGTGAAATGATATAACCATTGGATTCATTATGACCGTTAGACTGATGTTCTCGAACAGTTAGAACAACAGTTATGACTAGAAATCTCACCATCAGACCGTTGGGACCATGCCATAATGGAAAAACCTGCATTGATGAAGGCTTCTTTCCCATTGGAGAGATCTGTTACCTCGCTGTCTACTTAGTCTATCGACTGTTGCACCGAGGACACTTTCATGAATTGTATCTGAGCCAACAAAAGAACTCATTGCTACCGCGTTGTGTTTACTGAGCCTTCGATACCTATTCTATTACATTGATCATTCATTCATTGACCTGAGTTGTCTGATCAAGAGTGTGCATGTTAGATGAACTCGGCGCCATAGAGAAGTCAGTTGAAGAATTATTAATCGATCTAATGGCCAAAAAAGTAATGTCTGCAGGGATTCAAGCTTCATCGATGAGAGGAGGGAAAGCCTATTCATCAACTTCTTGCAGATCTGCACCATCCCGAGCCACAGTCTAGAAAAGAACCAAGCTTCAAGATGACTTGGTGAATGTGAAGTTGATCCCGTCTATCCTATCCGACTACATCCTACCCCTGGCCAGTGTGGTGAGTCATGATAGTGTCCCAAGGGACTTCGATTATACCCTGGTTACTTCGTACCTCCTAAAGGGGATACATGCAGTTTGAACCTAGCTAGACAAGATCATGACATTAAAATTCAGTGACTTCAACCTAGGGGATCAGAAGAACCACATCATGCTCACCCCTGATAGGTACTTGACTAGGACGAAGGGGAAGAACTTGAGGATAATACCCCAACCATGGACTATGAACCTCGTACAGTACACTATCTTGAATGTGATGAAGGTACCACATTTTAGAAGGCACCAAGAAGTTAACGCATGTGTTAAGCTCCTGCTATCGTGCTACTATGGTGGCTATATGTGGCTAGATAGATGCATCACTGTCGATCCGACGATGATCCATAGGATCACTGGATTGAGAATGAAAGGACCTAACCCGCAATACTTCTACCAAGGGAAGGCTGTAGATCGCACCCTGGCACAGAGGATTAAGGATACCTATGGCGATGTAGAAAATGGGATGCGAGGCTATAAGGTAGCCTCCATCCAGAATGGCGCAGTGAACCTGGCCTGCCAGTTGATCATATGGAAGCTAGTGAGAAAGAAAAGACCTACACAAGTCACAAGGTTCATTGTTGACCTCGCTGGGAAATGTGTAGAAGGACTACAGATGAATTGGGCAAAGTACTTAGTCAACCAATTAGAATTGGATTGCCACGAAGCTCAGGATCAGGGCTATGAGTTCCACTTTAGCCAGCTCTTGATCCTCATCATGTTTACATCTTGGGAGATACCGAAAGGTGTGACGTTCCCCAACATTGAGCTATTTGAGCCGCTCACTACGAAGTTCAATATGCTCTGGTATTCGAGTGATATGGGAAAACAATGGCAGTCGAATGTAGTATTCCATACATACTATCTCCAGTTAAAGAGGGCTATTGAATTATTCCCTTGTATGACATCGAACACTCTACATCGGTTCAAGCCACTTATGAAGTTCCACACATATCGACACTTCATTTACATCACTACGCATGCAACTGAGAGTAAAGAAGAGCTTTAGTCATACTATAAGATCACAGAGGTAGACCTAGAAGAGATAACCAAGGAATGGCCTGTAGAGCTCCTTATCCATGCTGACTCCACAGAGCTATCTGAACCTAAACAAATCGGAAGCTCGGAGGCCACTCGTGAAGCACATGATACACCCAGAACTAGTAGAAGGAAGAAGATTGAAGAAGCCTAACAGTTGAGTAGTGCCTCATAAGAAACCACCTCAAAATCACCAGGACGAGGAGATGATGACGAAGTAGATAAAGAAGAGACCAATGGAAAAAAATATGAGCAGAAGCAAGGCAAAGTAACACTGCCTAGGGATCCTATTGATGAGGCTAATCCCTCCAAGAAAAGGAAGGTTTCCCCCATGAAAACTACTTCCCGGAAGAATTCCAAAGCTACTAAGACTAAGTTGTAGACTATACTCACACTCAATGACTTTGACTTCATCATCGTAGTCGTATCAAACACCTCGCAGGACCTCTTGCAGAACACTAAAGCCAAACAAGCAGCCATGTATGATAGAATTGAGGTAGAACTTAGAGGGGTAAACATGCCCTTCACTCCAGCCGTGCAGTGTCCACTACGCCCCCGCCATCAGGAGAACCAAAGATGGGAGATGAACCTACCCAACTCTGTAGAATAGTTGATGCAACCGAAGCTCGCCTTTGTCACGCAGAAGAGGAAAAAGAACAAGCCATAGTGGCCCTGAAGCAAGGAAAAAAGGAAGTAGTAGAGCAACATCGAGTTGCACAACAAGAGAAGGATGACCTCCAAACAAATTTTGAAGAGGAGAAAGAATAGATATAGCAAGAGAAAGAATAGCTTCTCGCGGAGAAGATTGGAGTAAAAGAAGCAGTCAACAGAGCACTTCACTCTGTGATAGGGTTAGAGAAAAAAGCGAAAGAACTAGTGGAGCATCAAGTAGCACAACTTACTGAAGCCATCTGACAGCTTCAACAAAGAATATCAAACCTAGAGCTACAAATAGTGACAAGCACTCTGCAGGACATGTGAGATCAAAGAGAAGCAACTGCTCGAAGTGCAGTTGAGAGAATTAAGACCTTAGCTTTGGAATGTAAACAACTAAGTGATCATAGTGCGTAGACTTATGAGTGACTAACTGAGGACCTCGAACTGAAGAAACTGGAGTCCCAACTCCAGGAGGCAAAGCAGCAAGCAACAATGGTATAGGCACAACTGAAGCTCCTATTAGCAATTGAAAGAATGAAAATATCTCAAGAACAACGCACTGCTCAACAACAAGTCCACTCCATATAGAGAAAAGTCACGGAAGTGACTCAGAGGCTCCAGCCTATCTAGGATACAGATTCTCAACTGTTTGAGGAGATTGAAGGACGGGGAGCAGAACTAGAGTAAGTAGTCATTGCAGTCGAACAATGCTTAGAGAGACCTGTCAACAAAGAAGTTATCCAAGAGTTCGCTGAGCAGGAGGCCTTGGCGCAGCAACAGGTCGAAGTAGATCGAGCCAAGCTTGAGGCTTTTGAGGTAGATCTACCTAGATCAGAGTGACTTGGGATGAGTCACAGGTGAGTGTTGGGGGCATGTTGGCCCTTAACCAAGTTTTGGAAATCCTTGGTCGGGTTTGACCTATTTTTGGACTTCGACTGGCTATCGAAGCAGAGATCGCGAGATATTGCCCCCTTTTTAGGGCACTTTTGGGTTTTGGGCTTATGTAACAGGTATGTGGATGTTGGCCCATGGGTTTACCCATGTTTATGCCCTTTTGTAATCTATAAATAGATGTCTAGGCGATGTAAATAAGGGCTTGGTACCTTGCTAAATGTGAAGGCAAGATACACATCTGTGTGATGTTGTGCTAAGTGATAGTTGTAAATGCTTTGTGCATACTGTGTGAGGCTTGCAAGGGTAAGTGCAAGTGACTGTAAGAGACTGTACAGAAGCTTTGTGTTGTAACCTAGCTTGGGGAAGGACGATCTGGTGAGGTGCGCGCATATCTCTTGTCTTCTACGGAGTAGGATTTTGATGTTATGTGCCTGTAAGAAGCTTGACCAAAGATAATAAAGAAGAGAAGAGTTGGTGGACATAGCCTCAGGATGGCGATGAACCACATATATCCTGTGTTGTGGTTGTTTTGTGCATTGTGAATGTTTTATTGTTTATATGGTTACTGCTTAGTGCAATGAAAAATGCTTAGATGAATATGATAGCTTAGTGCCTAATGATGTGAATAAGATGCTAGATCTGATCCGTGTTAATATGCTTAGTGCTTGAATATATTAGATCTGGATAAATATTGCGTTGCGTTGTAATTAGGGTTTATCTGCGTTGTATACAAAAGTTGATTACTATCGAACTATAACTACTAATTTATTTGTTAAGGTGTTACAATAATGATCTGTGTCCCAGCTAAGGTTGCAGACACTGGAGTCCTGCAACCACCCCTGCCTGTACCTCAGGTGAGACTTCATCTGCTTCTCAAGTGTTGTCGAAAGGGTCGGTAGTTAGGGTTTTGTTGGTGCGTTGTTGAAGCGTTGAACCTTGGGTCTACCCCTATGCCAACAACAATGGAGGTGACAAGCTCGGCTTTGAATTGTGAGGGCACGAATAGTGAGAGGTCGTGCGACAGTGGATAGTGGGAGGTCATCAGGACAACGAACTAGTGTGATACCAGTGCATTGACAGTATGGGAAGGGATTTCGTCTTTGCTAAAATGCAGAGGTATAGAGTCTGGGCTGAAAATAAATCGTTGGTAGCCAATGTAGAATAAATTTGTGATTGTAAAGAGCAGTCATTAAAGATTTGCAAAGATCCAATGTAATTCGCTAGCAGTCATTTAAAATAATTATGTGATGTTAAAGATCATTCATTTAAAGATTTGCAAGAGCCAACGTAATTTGTTGGCATTCATTTAAATGATTTGCACAGAGCCATTATAATCGCTAGCATCCATTGTAAAAGGAATTCGTGATTGTAAAGAGAAGTCATTTAAAGATTGCATTCGGTGGCATATTCGCAACTATAAAAAGAATGCTAGCTTAAAGACAACAAATAGTAAGATTGTATTCGGTGGAATATAAACCTTTACCACTGATCTAAAATTGAAATGGGTTTGTTTCCAACTGATCTGAAAATGAAGAAGACTTGTCTCTTTTAAATTGAAAGAGTAAAACTGGTATTTTTTTGGGTAATTGGATCAAGTTACTAACACATAAATTTAATGATTTTTTACTTAATCATGAGCAACATATTAGACATATAAAAACCATAAAAAATTAACACATAACACAGCAAATGATAAAGGATTTCACCCCTCTCTTGGGATACATCTCTTGGTCCAGCTTCCCTTAGATCATTTTCATTATGATTAAAAAGTGATTTTATAGTGCTCAGAATACAAAATAGATGGCTCCAAGGGCTCCAGAATATCAAAAATTCCCTAGCTGGGCTCTTTCTGCACCTGGTTTGGCCAAACAATGAAGAAATTACACCTCCTGGAAGTTTTCCCCTTCAAGCTTGTTGTCTCTAGTTCACCAATTCACACCTGTGTGTGTCTAACCTGGCTCCCACAGAGTTAGTGGTCAAAAAACCCAACACACTGAACCATTCCGAGAAATGTGTCAAAATGTCACATCGTTAGTGTGTTGGCCCCTTTTCCTGGTGGAGGTGTTGGTCGCATGGGGGGCATATGGCCACGGCCCAACACCTTTTTGGGTCCCTGTGCATAATATGTTGCATACAACTCGCACCATTGGTCATGTGGAGTGGTCATATGGCTCAACATCCCCGCACCTTCTGGGTTAAACTTTGTGGATAAACCCAGCGCCAAAGGTCATGTGCAATGGTTTTATGTCATGGTTTGTATTGGGGCTAAAGTGTTGGCAAGTTCTCACGTGCCCAAAGGTTATGTAAGAGTTGTATTGTATACGAGTTGGGGATTTGAACTGGGACTAAACACCATTCAAAAAGGTTTGTGTGCATGTGAAAAGGTAATAGGTAATGGTCGTATTCAATGCAATATGGACCGCAGGCTGGGGCCTAGCCCCGACCCTTTACTCTGCCGACCGAACTCCACTTTCAATTCAAATAATTTAAAACAAACTATAGAGTTAAGAAACACCACGGGCAGGTTAGTAGCCCGGGCCTTGCCAAGGTGATGACGTGTCCATCCAGAGGTTGGGGGTTCAACCCCTATGGAATTCACCACCATTTTATTAGTTGGAGGGGTGCCATGTGGAAGCCCATGACTGGGCCATGTGGCACCATAAAATTTTCCCAATAAATGACACATGTTAGCATCCCATTCACCCACATGTCTACCACCGAGCTTGCCCTATCAGCATGCCAACTCATCACTGCCATGTGTGGGTCCATACCCTACCACGTTAACACTGTATGGGCATACAAACTATATGGTCAGCTGCCACATCAACACTATATGGACTGTACAGTCAACAAAACTTTTCTTGTTTGGAAAAATTAACAGAACACAGTATCTTGTTCATATGATGTTTATTTGAGCCCATTCAAGTTGTGTTGGGATTTTGAGTAGGAGGCCTACGCACGTGTCCATTTTGAAGCAATTCCGAACACTTTGATTTTTAAGAAAAATTTGATCCCCTGGATCACTCCTCCCCATTGTGAAGCTTTTGGACCTCCAAAAGACTACTTTTAGTCAATCTAAATATGAGGGTACAGTTCCCTCACCTTTCCAACCTCAATCCACTTGGTCTTGCTTGGATTTGTGCCTTTAACACCAACATGAAACTTGTCATGTCTTGCTTTGTACTTGGCTTGGCTCTTTTCCAACTGTTTGATGCACAAACAAAACTTGTTCAATGAACTTCTTGACCCGGTTATAAGCATGCTGAAAGTAGTGTAGATGCTCATCCCAAAGCTTAGGATGCTTGATTTTCAAACTAATCATCATATTTCCTACACCAAAATGGCCAACAACAAGAGAAGAATGTGCTTCCCTTATTATGTTGACTCTTTCACTCTGTGAAAAACATAGCTTGCCAATGTAAAAAAGTTTACCATGCATATATGAATCCAATTCCTCAACTTGGTTAGTACAACACAAAGTTGCATAAACATTTTTGAAATCAGCATCTAAAGCATATTTTTCCAAATAGATCTCATGCATGATAAGATTATGCTTAAAAATAACTGAAGCAGTAACAATATGCCTAGTAAGCATATCTACAACTTTGTCATAAATGTCTTTCTTATACCTTATCACCAAGTGGAATACATAGCTTGTCAAGGAATGCAATGGAGCTTTTTTTGTTTTCAAATCTTTCTTCCATGTGTCTCCTTTAGCAATCATATTCATAGTATTGTTCAAGGCTCTCAAATCTACCCACATACTCCATATACAATATTTCTCTAGTACCAAACCAATTGGTGACCTGCATGGCAATGTGCTTGGTTTGATGACCTCTTTGTCAAGCAACTCTTGGGCTTGATTTCTAATTTCAACATTCTCCATGACTAACATCCTGCACATGTCAATGTTTGGAATAGGACCATCTTGCTGCAATAGAATCTCATGTTGGATACCCCTTTTAGGATGCAATCCCCTTGGTTCCTGAAACATCTCAACATTTTCGTTAAAAACCTCATATAAATCAGATTGTAACTTTGCATCAAATCCTTGGAAAAATTATTCTTCATCATTGTCTTTGGGTTTAATCATCAAAAGTACAAGGTTGTTACTAGCATTGACTAGTCTCTTCATTTGTCCAACATTTGTAAGTGACAAATTCATCTTCTTTGTATGTGCTCTAACAATGTACTCAACTCCATTTTTAAACAAATGACACTTGTTCTCATGACGATGAAATATGGCTCTCCTATCATATAAGTATGGGATTCCCAACACAATACCACAAATATCCAATGGAATAGCATCAATCTCTACCTCATCTATATAGTTTGCAATGATGGAAAATCTAAGTTTACACCTTCTTGTCACATGAAATTTTTCATTGTCACATATCCATCCTAGAGGTTAAGGTTTAGGATGTGGAGTAGTTTCCAAATTCAATTTCTTGACAATGTCTTTAGAAATGAGGTTTTCTTGTGATCCTGTATCAAATAGAGTATCTATCTTGGCATGTTTTGAAATTACCGTTATGTGAAAAAGATCTATTCTTTATTTTTCATGTTGAGTTACATTAAGGATACTACTTATTGAAGAACTAGTACTTGCAATAGAATTCTTACCTTGAAAACCCATGGTTGTGATTTTGGTTTCATCTTCCGAATTAGATCCTAAATCTTGTTGTACAGTTGTAGCAATGTTTGGTTTCTCTTTGTTGTTGAACTTTTTGGGTCTCTTTTCAGGATGAAGTTTCCAACAATGGTCTTAATCATGGCCATCCTTTGAACAATGTTTACATGAGATTTTATCTCTCTCTTTCTTGACTGAAGCATTTTTCTTTCCATTTCCTTCAAACTTCCTCTTTCCCTTGTCTCCATTATTAAAGGATGTTTTGCTGCCCTCTTGAGGTTCATTCCTTCCTTTTGATTCTAAATGAGTTGTCTGTACACAAACTTCATATATATTTGAAGTATTAAACATAAGTATTGTATGCCTCAAGTAGTTATGCAAACCTCCAATGTATTTGAGTAAATTTTCTTGAGAAGACAAATCTATACTCAAAACCAAACCTCTTCTCCTAAATTCTTGAGTGAAGCTTTGTACATGTTGTCCTTTAGATTGCTTTCTGCATGTATGCTAATAGCTTTCTGCATGTATGCTAATGGATCAAATTTCCTTTTAATTGCAACAATAAAATCATTCCAAGAGGATAAAACTTTACCATGTTTCTTCATGTCCTCTTGAGTTTTGGCTTCCCACCAAATGAGTGTTGCACTATCTAATCTTAAATAAGCAAGCTGAATTTTAGTTTCATCATCTGTGATACTTTGTATCCTACAATACACTTCAATATGACGAATCCAGTTATCCAATTTCTCAGCATTTACCTCTCCATTGTACATTGATAATTCAAACTTAATATCAAGCTTAAGAAAAGGAGTTTTACCATGTTCTTTTGGAGAATTTGGAGTTGGTTGTGAAATGGTGGAAGAGGTGGAAGATGGAGGTAAAGGAGGTGGAGAATCACCATTCCCTCCATTTCCCTTTGGATTTTTATCACCACTATCTCCATTTCCCTTTGGAGGGTTGGAGCTTTCACCTTGCAATCTTGCATTTCTTTCTTCAAAAAAAATTTGACGATCTCAGTCATATCATAGAAATATTTTCTAAAAGTTTCCTCCTCTAAGGGAAGAGTTCCATGACTCTCCTCATGAGCCATACTTGGTGAATATCTCCTTGAAGCTTGAGGTGATTTGATAGTTCTCCTTCTTAACAGTTGAGAACTTGGATCTACAAGTTGACCTTATCCTCCTGTGAGCTTCAACCTTGTAAGCATCAGAAAAACAAAACACTTGCAAACAATCAAGCCTTCAGAAACCTATGCTATGATACCAACTGATATGAAATTGAAATGGGTTTGTTTCCAACTGATCTGAAAATGAAGAAGACTTGTCTATTTTAAATTGCAAGTTTAAAAATGGTATGTGTTTGGGTAATTGGATCAAGTTACTAACATATAAATTTAATTATTTTTTACTTAATCATGAGCAGCATATCAGACATATAAAAACCATAAAAAATGAACACATAACACAACAAATGATAAAGGAGTTCACCCCTCTCTTGGGATACATCTCCTGGTCCATTCCCTTGGATCATTTTAATTATTCTTAAAAATTTATTTTACAATGCTCAGAATACAAAATAGATGGCTCCAATGGCTCCAGAATGTCCAAAACCCCTAATTGGGTTCTTTCTTCACCTGGTTTGGTCAAAAAATGAAGAAGTTACACCTCCTGGAAGTTTTCCCCTTCAAGCTTGTTGTCTTTGGTTCTCCAATTCGCACCTAAGTGTGACTAACCTGGATCCTGCAGTGTTACTAGGCCAAAAACCCAACACACCGCACCATTCCAAGAAATGTGGTGAAATGTCACATTGTTAGTGCACTATCCCCTTTTCCCGATGGAGGCGTTGGTCGCATGGGGGGCATATGGCCACGTCCCATCACCTTTCTCCTCCCTTGTGGCTAATATGTTGCATAAAACATGTTCCATTGGTTGCGTGGAGTGGTTATATGGCTTAACATCCCCGTGCCTTCTGGGCTAAACTCCGTGGATAAACCCAATGCCAAAGGTCATGTGCAATGGTTGTATGTCATGGTTTGTATTGGAGATAAAGTGTTGGCAAGTTCTTGTGCACCCAAAGGTTATGTAAGAGTTGTATTGTATACGAGCTAGGGGTTTGAACCAGGGCTAAACACCATTCAAAATGGTTCACGCGCGTGCCAAAAGGTAACAAGTAGTGGTCGTATGCGATGTAATATGGACCATGAGTTGGGGTCTAGCCCTGACCCTTTACTCTGTTGACCAAACTCCACTTTCAATTCAAATAATTTAAAACAAACTATAGAGTTAAGAAACACCATGGGCAGGCTGGTAGCCCAAGCCTTGCCAAGGAGATGACGTGTCCATCCGAAGGTTGGGGGTTCTACCCTCGTGGAATTCACCACCATTTTATCAACTGGAGGGTGCCACGTGGCAGCCCTCGATTGGGCCATGTGGCACCATAACATTTGCTCAATAAATGACATGTGTCAGCATCCTATTTTCCCACGTGTTTGTCATCGAAACTGCCTTGTCAGCATGCCAACCCATCATTTCTACATCACCTGCCACGTGTGGGTTTGTACCTTGCTATGTCAGCAATGTACGGTTGTACAAACTATAGGGTGAGTTGCCACGTCAGCACTGTACAGATTGTATAATGAACACAATTTTGCCTATTTGGAAAAATGAACAGAACACGATATATCACTCATACGATGTTCGTTTGATCTTGTTCAAGTTGCGTTGGGATTGTGAGGACGATGCCTACACACGTGTCCATTTTGAAGCAATTCTGAGCACTTTTATTTTTGAGCAAAATTTGATCCCCTAGATCAACCACCAACCAATAATCGATGCTACATTCCATAGAAGGTAATAAATAAATAGACCAATTTGATATTATTTATTTTTCACAATCACAATTCCACGTTAAGATTCAAAAACTTTAATATACATTTAGTCTTAAACAATTACAACTCGAAATGTAAATACCATAACTGACGAAGATAGGCTTGATGATGATCTTCGACAGTTGGTGTTCCCTTCCTTCTTTTGCTTGCTAATCATTGAGACTTCACCAATACCTCCCAGACAATTCTAGTGGTAGTCTTCTTCCCCCTTAGCCCCCCGAAATGCAAAGGGGCCACACACACATCCATAAATACTCTAGCTCCAAGCTTTCCTCGCAAGGTAAAGCCACCACTCTCTCTCAAGCTGGGTATCCCAACTCTCACAACTAAAACCAGTCAAAACTAATTCGACAACATAACTTTACCGATAACCAATGATCCTCCTTTCCCATCTAGACCATATGCTTTATAGGAATTTCCTCATAGACACATCCCCACTTTCACAATTAATTTTCTTTTTAATTAAAAAAAAATAGAATGATTCCACCTCACACTTGTCACCCTCTCCCCAAGTTGCTCAAGTAATTTCATATTTTATTTTAAATTAAAATTTAATTTCCCTCACATTTCCCAAATGCACTCCTTAAATCGCTCCTAGTTGTCTCTTTATTCCCCATATTCCCATTTAATAACTGACACCTTACTAAATCTGAGTTAGAGTTAAAATAACAGTCTTCTTCAAGTTAAACTAGTGGTATTTAGACTCTAGATACCATTCTATGTGTACACATATTCTCTCATGCTTTATTCATTTCTTATCTTAAATTCAAATTTGGTATTTTCTTGCACACATGTGTATTATATCAATTCTTTAAATTTATTTCATTTTTCTTAATTTCTTAAATTGATTTACCTCAATCCTTTTTAATTTAGTTAATAATTAAGTTTAGCCTCCTAACAAAAACTTAGGCTTAATTTTTTTTGAATAGGATTATACTTTTATTGGGATTTATAACTAATAAATTAATCATTAATTATTCATATCTGACAAGGCCTAAATATTTTTAAGGTTTATAATTATTCTTTCAAGGTTTTCTAGGCCACATAGATTCATTGAATCAAGTTTTATTTACGTGACATGTCCTTCAAGATGCACTCCATGCTCCAAGGGTGCCACTTGCCTTTGACTGGTTTTGGTAGTTGTCCAACCCTTGGAGTCAGCACTCCATTCAGGTGACCTTGTGAGAGACTAAGGGCTTCTAAGGAATAAGGAATCTGCTTTATTGTGTGCCCCTTAGAAATCTTCATGAGCGACTGTCTCAGTCTTCCCTCATGACATCGTGGACCTCTTGAACTAGGTAATCGTTAACCTACAATTTGAGCCATAGAGGGAGTGCTAGTAGGTTGTGACAGGGACACTGCCACACCTCTCCCTCAATATATGGTTTATGTGCATGGCCCCTTTACTCCTTATGTGAGTCATATTAGAAAGCATTCATCAACCTTCATTCATTAACAAAACATTTTCACTGATCCATATACATAATCATACTAAATCAATCATCTGGCACATATGCGTAAAATGAAATACTAAAAAAAAAAAAAATCCACTCCCTGACTCAATCCAAAGTCCAAAGAGGTCTGTCAATGCTAGCGACATCCACAATCTATCACGTATCATGCACACTCATGTAAACTCGTCAATAGCATCTGTAAATACATATATCAAATGACAATAAATCACAACCATCAACATCATCATAAAATCCATAATCGAAACAAATAATCATGTACTATAACCGGATCACTTGCACGCAAGTGTTCTCAAAGAATAAGTTGATAACATGTGCTCGCAAGAGAGGGATGTTACATACACCCCCTCTTGTTTTGAACTTCGTCCCGAAGTTGTAAAGTATATAAAATTCAGTAATAAAAGTATCTGACAAGATCTATATGTCTAATCTATCAAACAAGTAAGGAAATTGCTGGCACATATCATATGTGTCCTATAAAACAAGTAAGGAAACAAGGTAGTCGAGTGTGGACTATAATTGTCCCACTGGACCTTGACCTGATCGACTATTCGACATTGTAGTTTTCGAATGTGATGGTCCAAAATGCGTATTGGCTCCATCGTGAGTGCACCCTTGTCTAACACCTGCAAATAACTCATGACAATCACATGTGTAGGATCACTAACATAATGTCTCAAAATAGATACATGAAAAACATCATGCATATGCCTCAAAGAATCAGGAAAGGCTAGTCGATAGGCCCTGGGTCCTTTCTTTTCCACAACTTCTAAAGGTCCCACAAACCTAGGAGAGAGTTTATCACACTTTCCAAACTTGATCAAAATTTTGTGCGGTTTCACCCGCAAGAAAAGTCCATCGCCAAATTCATAATTGTTGTCAACACGATGCGCATCAGCATGACTCTTCTATTGATCTTTCGCTTATTTAATCCTTTGTCTTATCATTTGCATTTGTTCTTCCATTTCTTGGATCACTTCTGGTCCCACCAAGACCCTATCCTCAAGTCGATCCCAACTCAATGGAGTCCGACATGGTCGCCCATATAGAAGCTCAAATGGTGCCATCTTAATGGTACCTTGATAGTTGTTGTTGTATGCAAACTCTACCAGGGGAAAGCACTCTTCCCAATGTTTCTTTTGGTCCATTACATACATACACAACATATCTTCTAAAATTTGGTTCATTCTTTTTGTTTGCACGTCTGTCTCAAGGTGATATGTTGTACTAAATTTCAGTTGTGTACCCAAAGCCTCTTGGAAACTGGTTCAAAATCATCCTGTAAACATCGATCCTCTATCATATATGATCCTTTTTGGTATGCCATGTAATCTCACAATATCGCTGACAAAAACTCTAGCTATGTATGGCACATGATATGTCGTATGTATAGGAATAAAGTGTGCACTCTTCATCAAAGTCTCAACTACCATGAAAATTGAATCGCATCTCCTTGTCGTCAGTGGCAACCCAACAATAAAGTCCATCGAAATGACCTCCCATTTTGATTCTGGAATGACATGTGGTTGTAGTAATCTTGTCGGATGTCTATGTTCAACTTTCACTTGTTGACATTCTAGACATATTGCCATGTAACTAACTATGTTTTCTTTCATTCCTTTCCAGAAGAATAAAGGATTAAGGTCAGCCATCATATTCGTGACTCCCGGATGAGCCATGTATACTACTCTATGATCTTTTCTTAAGATCAAATTTCTCAATTCATCATTAGGAGGTACGTAAATCCTTCCCTTAAATCTCAAAAACCCATCATTTTCTAGGAATAGCCTTAAAATTTCGATACCACCATGGTATCGTGTCCAGTATTTTTCTTAACCTCTTTGTACCAGTCATCGTCGATCTGTATAGCTAGAATTGTTTCTCGTAGATTCGTCTAAAGAGGTATTACCGAGAATACGCGTGATCTCCGACTCAATGCATTGGCCACTCTTTTTACCATACCTTTTATGTAAGAAATCTCAAATTCATATTCGCTAAGTATTTCTGACCAACGCCTATGTCAGGCATGTTGACGCTTAAAATCACAACGATGAATATTGCTCACAAATGATTGCTAATATCTATTAATTATTTATAATAACAATAATTAACTAGTAGGTGGGACCCCCTTGTAGACTAGTGGCGCTATGATGGATGTGTTACTCTTATATGTTTGTTGTTGTTATAATGATGCATACACAACCTTCTACAATTGATGATTCAAGTCATGGTTTCATTCATTATGACAACATGGTTGGTTGATGTGTTATTGCTAGATGGTGTTGATGGTGACTCGTGATACATGGCAGTACAATGCATAAAAGGATTATTTTGTTACAGGTGTTATGTTATGCATTAAACATTGATTAATGATCTTATAAACGATTTCATGCAAAATATGATATGGGAGCTTGAACAAAAAACAAAAAGAAAAAAAAATATGAATAAGTCCTAAGGTTATTGCAATGGTGACAAATGAAGGGTGGTGGACCTAGTTTCTAGACTATGCGCTTTGGTTAAAGGATTATATGTGAAGCATATATGGTAACGTTATACATATGGTTGTTGTTAAAGTTTTGATATGATTCAAGGTGGCGCACTATGCAATAGATATAGCATTGAATATAGCATGGATATGTGTTTGAATTAATGGTTGATGTTATGGTGCATGGGTTGGCTTGTACGTTGAATTGAATAAGGTTGGGGGAGGAAGAAACGTGCATTTACTGCACGTCACTCAAAAAAACCTCGACCCTATCACCCTAGCCATAGTTGCATTTGGTTTTTTCGGCTCTGGTGGTTGTGGAGGCTCCGCCATTTCTGTTTTTGAAAGAAAAATATAGGCCAACCCTTCCCTCAAGAAATTTTTCCAAGTATGGCTCCTTTACTTTCCATCCATGATGGCTCCCATGTGTTATGAATCAATTTTTTGGTTCAGGATTGCATGAGGTCTATGTTTTTCTTAAGTTTTGACTGTGTATCATTGATGTGCTTATGTTTTCTTTTGTGAATACTCTAGAATGTTGGCATTTTAAAATAAAGGAATGGATTTTATTGCTTTGTGAAGACTGTGCATTGGTTATTGGTTTAAAATAGGTCAGTCAACTTGGGGTTTTATTCTGCTTCTCTATGGAAAATTATGACAATGGTGTAACAAGATTTGTTTTTTATTGTGCGGGTTTTTACCACCAGTCTGGATATTATTTGTTGTCACTCCTTTCCTCTCGGTGGTTTTTATGTTTCGTTCTCTCGAGTTGCAATGCAGACTGTTGAGAGTTTCATTGTTCTTGCTTTGTTTGGCCGAGCCCCGAGCTATCGTTTGTTATGGTGTTTACTTTACTGTCACTATTTCCAAAATCATTGCACAGTCGAATCTTTGTATCGCCCAAAACTTTGAATGAAATCCTGTATATGTGTTGGGTGGCCACGGGTTGTGCTCGGGCTTTATTTCCACAGTGTTTATAAGAAATTTCTCCTTTCGTTATCCATTGAAGGTGGTTGATTGTTATGTTTGGTTAGCCTCATTGTCAAGATTTTTAGTTAAAGGTTATGTTTCCTGTGGTTATTTTAAAAGAGCATGGTCTCTCTGTGTTTTCAAAGGTTCTTCCTTGATTAATCCAACTCTCATTACCTATCTGCAATAATTTTTTTTAAAAGAAGCATGATATATCTCTGACTTCAAATATCATCTCTTGATCGAGACTCTGTTATTACCTCTCTGTGATAATTTTTTTTGAAAAATAAAGGGGCAATGGGTTATCTACACCCCCGAGGACTTTCCATTTGGTCGATTTATTGTTATTCCCTCCATTGATGTGTTAAACCCTAGCACGGTCATGGTCCCATCAAAGTTTAAAAGGCACCTGTGTGTGCCTGGTTTGTTGAGAAAGACTAGGTTTTGGTCTATCAAGCACGAATTGGTTATTTTTATATTGAGCACGACTTAGTTTTTTTGAGCTCGATGTGTTTCTATTTCTGCTTGGAAAATTTTGGGCTCTATCAATTGTTGGGTAATTCTTTTAAAGGAAGTTTGTACATGTTCGATTTTCAAAAAAGTAAGGCTCAAAGTTGCATGATATTGGTTAAATGTTATTGTCGAATCAAGATTTGTGTCGATTATATTGTTGAAGACCTGTGTGTGATTGAATCGGGGATCAATTATGAGTTTTAATGCAGCGAATTATGTCAAACAATGATGGAAATTCGACTGTTGATGGTTAATATTGGGTCTATTATTATTTGATTTCAAGGAATGAATATTGGATATGGATGTTTGGAATCACTGTGCATATTATATTTTGTTTTAAAAAGAAAAAGGGTTAGAATTGGAGCATGGAAGACTGTGGTTCAAAGGGTTATAATGTTATTATGAAATTGGCAATGATGTGATTATGATATTTCATAGGTATTGTATAAGATGTGAAGGCTGCTATAATTGATGTATTATGGGCATATGAATTATCTTTTTATTTTGAATTCAGCAAGCATTTTGTCTACAATTAAGGGATAGTTAAATGATTTTGGTTTTAAAGTGGATGCTTATTGGATTATGGTCTGAACAGAGTTATGTTTGTTGTTTGATTTAATTTATTTTTTATGAACAGTATCTGTATTATTCCCTCTCATACTATCACTTTTTTGCTCATTATACACCCCTCATGATCCCAATTTCATTTTTGCATGACCTGTTCTATGAAATAAATTAAACACTTTGTATGGTAATGATAAAGATATGACACAGAAATAGGTGGCAACTGATATTTTTTGGTATTGATGGCACAATTAGTTATTTAATGAATTGTTGAGAAGTAATCGTGTTCTTACTCCTTGTCATGCTACCACTTTTGCGCTCATTATAATCCCTTCAGATATCCCATGAACCCTATTTCACTCCCTTCTCACTTGGAAATTATTAAATAATTTATTATGGATTGAATTGCATGGGTCTTATGTCAATTTCTGAGCCAAACATTGTTTCATATAAACTTAATGTCATGCATGGTCTGTTAAGGGATAGTTACTAATGAATTGTTCCATACAGGATGAGTTTCTTCAGTAGAGTCAGTCATGGAAGAAACAATAGGGGAATAGATAACTGGAACAGAGGGCCTAGAGGGCCCAAATTCTCAATTCATTTTAATGTCGATCCTCAGGAGTTGAACCAGTTGTTTCAATTTGGGTTCTTTAATTGGATTGGGCAAGGGATATTTTAGCCTAGAACAGAGAGGCCTCCCTTCCAGCCTCAAAATATCCCTGTTATTATTGTACCTCCTCATGTATCCATGCAACCATAAGTTCTCAGAAATGATGGATGGCATGAGATTGTCCATCTGGAAGTCTCCCACCATCTTGGTTGGCCCAACTTGTCATTACCTCCTCCTCCTCCACCTGTAAATCCTAATGCCCAAATTTCCCATGTACATTCACCTGTTCAATCCTCTCATGCTAGAAAACGACTTAAAACTGAGGTTCCTCATGTGAAAGACAAAGTTAAAGTTGTTTCTTCCCCCTCATCTCCTTCAAATGACTCATCAAAATTAGTGTCCTATCGTATTCACCTGAGGGACGATTGTTCCCATGTTATTAGTGAGATTAAACCTCAAGGTTCGAATCAACCTAAGGCTAATTCTAGGAAGTCTAAAGGGGACAACAGTGACAGAAGAAGGATTGCCTCTCAAAGTGGAAAATATGGATTTTAATTTATGTGTTTATGGTTTATTTGTTGAAGACAATGGACTGCAGAAAGTTTTGGACATCAAACTATTTTTTTGGATAATGTGGTTATTTACATATTTTGGATATAATTTGAATTATTTCTGATATTTAATATTCAAATTTTGGAAATATTTATGGGAGCTACAAGGAGGCATGTGTTTAAATGGTTATCTAATTGTGTTTATTTTTGTAAAGATTAAAAAAAGGGAGTCACAAGGGGTCCCACCTAATTAGTTATTATTAAATAAAGACCCTAACTATTATTATTATTACTTCCCCTAAACTAAAATTAGTTAAGTTTAATTAACTTAACTAAAGGAAGTAGTTGAACTAATTCAACTGATTTGGAATGCATAAAAGCCAAATGAGAAGAAAGAACAAGGGGATAATAGAAGGAGAAAGCAATACTAAGGTTTGCTCTTTTTTTTTCATGAGATAGTACAGTTTTCCTTCATTCTTGAGTTCATTAAAGGCCTAATTATCTTTTTGATAGAAGGGTCCTATTGTAGACAACAAGGCTCAAAGTTGAAACATATCATTCAGATGCTTGTTTCAGAGGTGTTGATCTATCTTTGATAGTCTATGTATACTTGTATGTTTATGGATTGAGTTTCATAACTGATAAAGGATATCGTGCAGAGTCAAATTGGAAGCAATATGTGGCAATTTGATCCAGATTTTAAAGTTTAGTTTTTACTTCTTGTGAGGTTCCTTTTGTATGGTTTTCATCAGGGATATCTAAATTCGACTTTGGTCCATGCACTCACAGGGATTTTGTAAAGATAAAAATACTTTGATTTCTTGGAATGAAATAAAGAGATTGTTATTCAGTCTCATTTGTGTGAATATGTGACTTGATTACTTTTTCTTTTGATCTCCACATTTATTTTATGTAGTTTTTATATTTCAAAAAATTATATAAAATTTTCATATTTTGCAACAATATTTTCATTTAAAAAATCAGCCTAAGCCCTTGTAATTAATACTTGTGGATTGGGAAATATTTTTTTGAGGCTACAAAACATAGGGTGATAGTCCCAACTATCTTTCCTTAGCCAGGAGGGATTTGAAAATGCTTGAGTAAGATAATTCATAGATTTTCCTCAACAATGCGTTCAGGTCACTCTGCATAAATGTGTGCTGCAATCCACAATGATCTGTCTTTAATTCAAATTTTCGTCCAATCAGATAGTGTCTCCATACTCTCAAGGAATATACAATTTCCAATAAATCAAAATCATGTGTTGCGTAGTTCTCCTCATGCTTTCTTAATTTCCTTGAGATGTAAGCGATCACTCGATCGTCTTTCATCAATGCTCTGCCTAAACCTTCCTTGGATGTGTCCGTGCACACCAAGAATTTTGTCTCCATGTCAGGGACTTTCAGTATCGACGTTTTCATCAACAACTCCTTGAGCCTTTTAAATGCTTCTGCATATATCTCACTCCATATAAACTTCTTGTTTTTCTTCTGCAATTCCGTGATGGGATTTGCTATCTTCAAAAAACCTTCGACTAACCGTTGGTAATATCTTGCTAAACCCACAAAGTTGCGTACTTATTGTACATTTTTCGGTGCATCCCATTCCATAATATATTCTACTTTTGTTGGATCCACAACGATGCCTTCAATGGATATAACATGCCCTAATTAATGAATCTTTGATTGGTAAAAAGAACATTTTGATAGTTTCCCGTATAATTTGTTTTATCGTAAACATTGTAGTACCAAGCTTAAATGTTCCTCATGTTATTTTTTCGTCCGATAATATATCAGTATGTCATCAATGAATACTTGAACAAACTTGTCCAAGTATTCGTAGAACACCCCATTAATTAAAACTCATGAATACCACAGGGGTGTTTGTCATTCCAAATGGTAAAACAGTAAACTCATAGTGTCTAAACCTTATATTGAATGTGGTCTTAGGAATATGTTCCTCTTTAATTCATAACTAGTAATATCTTGATCTCAAGTCAATCTTTGAAAACACTGTCGTGCCTTTCATCTGATCAAACAAATTGTCTATTCTTGGCAACAGATATTGGTTCTTGATCGTCGCCTTGTTCAATTGACGATAGTCAATGGAAAGTCTCCACAGCCCATCCTTCTTTCTTATGAAAATAACAAATGCACCCCAAGGTGACACACTTGGACGTATAAGTCCCAGGTCCAACAACTCCTTCAATTGCATTTTCAACTCCTATAACTCAGGTGTTGACATATAATAATGCATTCTTGTTATTGGTTTAGTTCCAGGTTTCAAGTCTATTGTAAACTCCAGCTCTCTTTTGGGCGGTAATCCTGGTAACTCTTATAGAAACACGTCTGCAAACTCTTGTACTACTGGAAGGTTTTCTAATCCCTCTACCTCAGCCTTTTCGTTTAGTGCTAATATTGAATATAACTTACATCCCTTGTGCATGCTCTTTTGTAGTTGTAGGGAAGAAATGAACTTCAAGGACACTCCTTGGTTTCTTCCTACAATCACTCTTCTCTATCCCACATCATCTTTCAAACTTAACCTTTTCGTATTATAGTTCATTATCCCATCATGCGATTTCAACCAGTCCATGTCGATCACTATGTCATAAGATCCTAAGATAGTGACGTATAGGTTGGCCTTTGTTACAAAATCTACCAAGTTAATGTTACAATCTATAACCCTTCCTCCAACCTTTTGTTTAGCACCCGAGGCCATTTCTACGTACCTAAACACATCCTGCTCGGCTTCCTTTACCTTAATTATTTTTAGCCCTACATTAGAAATAAAGCTCTCTGTAGCACCTGGATCAATCAAAATACTAAAATTTTGGTCAGATATTGTACTTGACATATCGATCATAGTGGATTGGTACTCAGCCTAGTGGTTATTCATCACTGCATGAATCCTTTGGGCCTTGCCTAGATCTCCAAATGTAGTGTGTCATGTTGATCTGACTGCTCTGGCCTTCTCAACTGGATAGTCTCGCTGGTAGTGTGGCTCTCCACATGTCTAACATCCAGTCTTCAGTTTAGTACTCCTGGTCCCCGAAGTAGAATCTTCTAGCCCACCTGCCTGACATCCTGGTTTGTTCTATTGAAAACGCCTAAATTGTTGTTGCTACAGGCGACGCTGCTTCTGATCTGGTGGTCCTATGTAGGGAGTACTCTATTGAGGATTCGATCGTTGTGGTGTAGTGAACATGGGTCCTTTAGATGTATCTCGATACCCTGATGTCTGTTTGGCTGGTGTCTGATGTTGCTGCACTCCTGAGGTCGTTTGTCTAGTTGGTATTGTAGGAGTCATGCCCTGACCCTCATTGGTCAACTCTCCCTCCACTATGAGGGCCTTCTGGACTGCATCGTGCAACTTCTGAGGAATTAGGATCCTCACCTTCACATGAATGTTTAAGTTAAGGCCGAACACAAAATTGTTGACCTTTAGCTTCTCTGTGTTCAGATGTGGAGCATACTGAAGAAACTCCATAAATATGGCCTCATACTCCAGCACCATATGACCACCCTTTCATAATGCGTGGAACTCATTGAGCTAGCGTATGATGAATTCCACTGAAAAATACCTCTCCTGGAACCACTCCTCGAATATCTCCCACAACATGTCTTTGACTTCCATGTTTAGTTGAGGTAGGAGTGTCTTCCACCAAAGAATATCTCTCCCCTTCACCTCAAAGACCACCATGCAGACCTTCATGTTGGAGGTGTTGTCACGAAGTGAAAATAATATCACCATGTTCTCCAGCCATGCCTTGGTGGCTAAGTCGTCTGTGGCACCCATAAACTCATGAAACTTCACCTTCTCGAGTTCTCTATGAATGATACAACTACCTGTTGGAGCACGTTGTGAACCCTCATTGGTTACAGATGCTCTGGCCTCATCTCTATATAGTCGGTTAATCAAGGCCTCTGACATCATTTGAAAGGACCTCATCAAACCAACCACATCTCCCACATCAACCTGCTCCGTCCCAATGACTTGTTCTTCTCCCTGGGGGTTAGACCCCTCTAGAGTGGATGCTACTAGAGGTGTCACACCTCCTCCCCTAGCACCACATCTTCTACCTCCATGGCATCCTCTAACCATGATTACCTGCATGGACAATTTTCAAATTTTAATTAGCGATAATGTCTAAGTCATAAGTTTAACACAAGGGAAGGCGTAACAGTCCAAATTCACAGGGTTGAACCCGCTCTGATACCATATGTAACGTCCCTTCTGTTACGAAAACCAATAGTGATGTAAATTAGGTAAATATTTTTTTCTTTGCATTAGTAAATTAAGCGTCACCACATAATGAATAACAACACCATCGACACATCATCCTAATTAATAACGAAACACAATTAGAGCATTAACATAATTAATAACAACACATATTCAATACATCATTGTAATAAATAACAACACATAATCAACACAACATCACAATAAATAACAGCACGTAATCAACGCATCACCATAATCAATAGTGATGCAAAATCAACACATCACGATCAACTGAAGCAAGATACTAATACTTGATCAACCATGTCATTGAATATTAAAGGAAAATACCCACCCATCCTATCTTGCATGGTTAGACCTCCAAGACACATAAGCAACACTCGAGTCCAGGATTCATCTGATTGATTTTGACCACTCAAGGTCTCAGGACTGGCGATTGTTCTGAGGAACAAGGAAGTATATAAATCCCATTAACTCAATCACAAACCACTAATCAAAACTAGAATTATCAGCATACTTAATCATCAATTCATCATAGTGCAATTAATAATCTACTCTACCTAATAAACATCGCAAGAAACAATTGAGCGTAATGAGTAAGAGACTTTACATAAGAATAATAAATCAAGAGCGCAAATACAATCTTAACCTCGTATAGCTTAACTATACATCTTCATCTTAAGGAATATCTTCTAGGAGTATGTAAGGAAATGTTAAAATTTCATATTCGTTATGAGAACCCATAAGAAGGTAAATCTTCTCTAGTCGTACATTAAATTTAATACTACTTGCATTACGTATCCATATATAAACTAATAGAAATCATTCATGAAAATCATTTATTAAGAAGTCAATGCTTGCGTAACACTCCTTACGGAACTAAGAGGGTCAATCATAACTACAACATGGAAGGATTCCAATGCTACCTTACCCTTATATTGCATAGGAACTATGAGAAGTTTTACCCCTAAATAAGAATAGAGAAGATAATTCACATACTGTCTTGCATGTCCAATTAGAGACCTAAGAAGGTCATGACATATTAAGGTAATGTAATGAGGACGTTATATTCCCATTGTGTATCTTAAGGAGATCAAATATATTATTATGCTACAAGGCAAGAATACTACTTTACATATCCAATTGTAAAGAAATAAGAGAAAACCCAATCCCTATTGAGAGTAATAGATATAAGGATTTTAAATATTAATTAACAAAATCATTTATATCCCATAAGAAGATTAAAGTTCTTCTTAGGCAACACATAAATATTTAATATCAATCTATAATTCAATCAATGGTTATATGAGGATCAAATCTTTCGAATTCTAAACTCAAGACTTCAATGCTATCTAAAATCCAATTTAGAATTAAGGAAAACCAAGGTCTCAATGGAACAATATAAAAAGGTTTCAATTACTAAACTAAAATTTCAAATTTTGAAACTAAAGAGAGATCAACTAAATTGTTTGTAGCCAATGTAGAAGAAATTTGTGATTGTAAAGAGTAGTCATTAAAGATTTGCAAAGAGCCAATGTAATTCGCTGGCAATCATTTAAAATAATTTTGTGATGGTAAAGAGCAATCATTTAAATATTTGCAAGAGCTAATGTAATTTGCTGGTAGTCATTTAAATGATTTGCACAGAGCCATTATAATCATTGGTAGCCATTGTAAAAGGAATTTGTGATTGTAAATAGCAGTCATTTAAAGATTGTATTTGGTGGCATATTCACAA
Organism: Picea mariana; assembly: GCA_032191745.1. Lineage (NCBI taxonomy): Eukaryota > Viridiplantae > Streptophyta > Pinopsida > Pinales > Pinaceae > Picea > Picea mariana. Next base: position 48,829 of record JASDQU011401954.1, read on the forward strand.
CTATAAAAAGGATGCTAACTTAAATTTTGAATTACATGTTAAAGACATCGAACAGTAAGATTGTATTTGGTGGAATATAAACCTTTACCACCAGCCAATAATCGATCCTAGATTCCATAGAAGGCCATCAATAAATAGACCAATTCGATATTATGTATTTTTCACAATCACAATTCCATGGTAAGATTCAAAAATGTTGGGCACAGGCCCATTTTTGGGGAAAGGCACGACGTGAAGGAAAGATAGTTGGCAGAATGGCATGCGAGGCGTGCATGCAAGAAAACGAGAAAGAAAGACAACTGACAGGAAAAGCAGTGGACGAAAGGAAAACGCACATGCAGAGGAGAAAAGCGTGCAAGGTCAACATACAAGAAGACCTAACGAGGTTAGGGTTTTGGTAAGAGGATGTAATGGCTAATGAGCCCAAAATAGATATAAATAGACACCTAGGAGGTCTAGGCGGGGTACTGATCATTCTGTGTTACTCGCATGATATAGAGTAATAGGTCTGTAACACGACTATAATATGATACCTTTTTGTAAGTTGTTGAGCTATGGAAGAGAAAAGTAACTAGACCTTGAGGGTTAGATCGCAGGCTAAGGAAACTGGTGCAATCTAGTCAGCCTCGTAAAGGTCGTGGAGTCTGTTTTTTGAATGTCTGAATGAAGTTGTATTGTGTGTGGCGCCATATATGATAGAACCATAATAAAAGAGCTTAAGAGACAAATATTTGTGGATGTAGCCTAGGAGGGGGTGAACCATGGTAAATCATGTGTTATGTGGAATGCTTATTGTTTATGTATTTGTTGTCAATGGTTAGGTCTTATGTAAATGCCTTTATGAAGTAGTTAGATCTATTGATTTACATGCATGAATAAAGAACATCAAAATAGTTAAGATAGATTAATGATATAGCAATTGACTGAAGATAACATGGCACAATCCCAGATCCCCACTCATTCCCAGGCTACAAGCACCTGATCATTGCAACCACCCATAGAACTATCTCGGGTGAGACTGCGTAGTGCACTCTGTGTACTGCGTTGCCTTCTGGTTTACCAGGAGGGCCAATAGTTTTAGAGGCTTTGTTGGAGCCCCAATAGACTTGAACCTAGATAAACTCATGTTAAAGGTATAACTAAGATAAGCAACCAACAAATGGTTCTGTTGTCAGTTGGAACAACATAGGATTGAGTGGATGAGATATGTTGAAGATATTTTAAGAGAATGGTTGATCTGTTGAAGATCTACTCAAAGAATGTTTGATCTGTTGAAAAAATGTTAAAAGAATATACGATCTAGGACCAAAGTGTCAAAAAAAATGACAATATAGGAGGGAAAGTTTATACCCTAGAGACCCAAGAAAGAGGAAATAGAGAGATGGTTGAAAACAAAGGAGATAGAGTTTGCGCAGCAAGATAACAGAAACCCTAGAGTTACACTGTGCAAATATATTGAGAAGTATGTGTTTACTGATCTGCATGAAGTATTTTTCTGTGATTTTCCACACTTATTGCAGGAGTGGATATTGAAGTTGAAATACAAAACAAATTGGATCTGACAATTAGAGTGGACCTCAGTTTAGATCGCACAGTTATAGCAGGTGAAGAACAAATTCACTTGCACAGTAGATGTTTGGCTCAACAGCATTGTAGTAGGCTTTATAACAGAATTTGCAGTAGATATCACGAAGTCGTACAACGCAACAGAGCAAGAGTTTCTACACGGTTCTCGAGGAAGGTATATTAGATCATTGTATACTTATATTAAGATATTTCTCTATAACAAAGGTGTAATGACAATGGATTCAGACAGCTAAACTTCCCTGCGTGCATGGGGGAAGGGGGGAAGCACTGACAGAAAAAGGAGAAATGGAAGGAGAAATGGATAAAGTAAATAAGGAGGAAGCCTTGGACCCAATCATAATGTACGACAACCAGATCAAGCGGATCATGGCGACAACAGGAAAGACGTGCAGTGGAGTACCCTACCAATACAAGGTGAACACAAAGAAGAGAGCCATAGTCATGAGGGAAGGCTTGCAAGTGATGAAGAGGAGGTAGAGGATCTCCAGGATGTGGATTAGATTGAGGAAATCATACGTGCAACATATGAGATAAAGATGAGAGGTCCAAGAGCGGGAATAGAAGGAAAAAATCCTATCCATATTAATGTCAGTGTGGAACCCATAAACCCATGTGTGACTAACACACCAAAAAGAACACCACCATTTAGACAACCGAATTTTGGGAGAAGGAAGAAAACAAGAGGTACATATACACAAGGAACAACAACTGGGGGATCCAGTTTAGAGAGAATTGGTCAAGTATCTACACCACGCAGCTATAGCAGTTCAACATTCAGGATGGCAGGACATGATCCCACCATTAGGTTACCAGACTTTCAAGGAGAGGCAGGAGAAGACCTTGAGAAACACTTGCTTATTTGTGCAAATATTTGGGAAGAAAAACATATCACTGATGAAGACACTAAAATTGTGCAGCTAGATATCATGCTAAGAGACTGCACATTAGACTGGTACATGAGTCTAGACATAAAAAGTGCACCCTGGATGACAAGGACACTAACAGACGTCAAAAAATTACTGATTAATGAGTTCCAGAAGCCGAGCTCAGAGGATCAATACATGAACGAGATGATAGAAATCTGAAAGAAGCCAGAATAATATGTCTAGGAAATTTACCATCGATTTAAACGTCTGAAAGGGAAATTGAGGTATGCCATGACTGACATACAGTATAGGCATCTGTTTATGAATTCTTTGTCACCACACCTGAAATAGCCACTCAGACAACAGAAATTCCAATCTCAAGCAGAGGCTCTGCAGGAAGCCTTACAAATGGAGGAGAATCAGTACCACAAGATAGATCCAGCTATAGAGGAGTTGGAGGAGGATATGAAGAATCTTACCTTTCAACTCAATTAGAATAAGGGCAAGGACAAGCACGAAGTTGTTTGGTGTACCACATGTAGAACAGAAGGGAACCATAAGAACGAACGTCCAACATTCACGCAATATATGGAAACAGGGATGCCAAATCCATTGCCGACAGGAGGACCCTGGTGTGAAATTTTCAAGACACATGGTCACAATCCATATCATTATCCTATGATGTTGAAATATCAAACAATACCAAAGAATGCATACTGCACTTTTTGCAAGTCAGTAGGGAACGATGACAAAGACTGCAGAACCATGGATCTGATGAGGGAAAGGACGTTAGACACATATAGGGTGCAAGCCAAAATGATGACAGGGTAAGCTACACCTCAATTTAATCAGGCACTATCGCAGTATAATACGGTGCCGCAGTAGTATAACAATGTGCAGCTGCAGTATAACAATGTGCAACCCTAGTATAACCTTGTGCAGTATACTCAAGTACCTCAATACAATACATCGCGTGGATATAGTGTTGGATACAGAGGAGGAGGATGAGGCAAAGGAGGCTTTGGATGTGGAAGAGTTCCACTAGTGTGCCATAACTTCCAACAGCCAAGGCACTATGTAAGATAATTCTCTCTACCACTTGTGACATGAATGTATTTTCGTGCAATAGATCACGACACAGAGGATTGCACAAAATTGTTGGGGAAGATACAGGAGAAATGGAATGAGAACAATCAAAACGTATAGTAGATCTCTACAAAAGATAGAGAAGATGGCAAGAACATCAACATAGTGACACGCGAAGGTGCTAAACATGAGATGATGTGGCTAAACAAGAACCAATACAACACCAATGGATTAAAATAAATATCGAGCCACCCAAGCGATTTGATGCAGAAAAGGAGAAGGAGACCTTTAAGGAGGCCAGACAAGAATTTCTCAAGCAGAATGTTGCATCTACATCTACCACGCAGCATACCCAATACATCCCAACGTATGAAATTCCATCAGCATTGGACCATACCAGTGAATTACACCCGAGAAACCAAGTAAGTTGTATTAAAACTTTCCTGCAATCATGTATTCAATTATTTAAGGATCCATCATATGTTATAGTATTACAGAATATGGTAGATAGATGTACCACAAACTCTTAGGGGAAGTTAGAACAGAGGATATTCAATCACCTCCATGCCAGAAGGAGAACCAGCAGAGAGTTTAGATTGAATGCCAACATCGAAGATTTTAACATGGGCGATGTGATATTAGATATGGGATCTGAAGTGAATGTATTACCCAAAAAGACATGGCAATTCATGGGATAATCTACCTTAGGCTACTCACCAGTCAAAATAAATTTATAAAACCAACATATATTTCTACCAATAGGGAGGTTAAAAGGAGTGACATTAGATCTGGATGGAGTGCGCACTAAGGCAGACTTTGAAGTGATTGAAATCATGGACGACATAACACCATATCCAGCATTACTGGGATTGGATTGGGCATTTGATAATCAGGCGATAATCAACTTGAAGACCAAGAAGAATACATTTGAGTCAGGTGAATACAGGGTTAGTGCACCCCTAGATCCATCAGAAGTCGAAATATTTGTGGAGCCAACATGTCTAGATCTGGAAGAAATTAACCAGTTGTACCGGACCACCACGCACGCCGAAGATTACATTAATCCAACTATCGATGGTGTACTTAGCTGGAGAAGTATCACATCATGTTCTTCCGATTCAAACACTGGTCTGGAGAATTGGCAGCAACGCCTACATGAGGTCTCAACCAGAATATGCGCACAAATAGACCATGCAGTAAGGTGGGTTGGGACAGGAGTCAGAGAACCTCCAAGTTTCCATGGAATCAATGACTTGGAAGAATTCCTAACGAGATATGAGGATGAAGTATCAGACAGTTAGAGATTGTTATCTCTTGACATTGCACTTAAGGCTACACCTGCAAGATGGTGGGGCACACACAAATAAACAATCAAGGACTGGTACCAATGTAAGTGGTTACTGCACTTCAGGTTTTCCGCAGAACAAAGAAGCAACCAATAGAAAAAATATGATGGACAGGGGGAACCAATGAAACACTTGGAGAATTACAGAGCATTGTGGAAAATGACACCCCCAAAAGAATTGCCTCATCATTTTGTACACACATTAGAGGGCATCCCAACAAACTGGTATATGGACCAGGAACTGCACAGAGGAACTACGAGTTGGCCAGTACTACAATAGAACTTTACAGTCACTTTCTCATTGGAGCATGAGAACCCCAACGTAGACACAACCCTTAAACAAATAAGAGGGGTGATATTCATTAAGGAACCAAAAGTTGAACTCATAACATAAGAACAACAAGAACAAACAGAGAGTGAAAGAATTGATGTCATGTTACCATGTGCAGGAAGAAGTATCAGATGAAGATGATCTGCACGATATTCAGATTGAGGAAGTTGAAGATGAAAGAGAAGTGGAAGTTCCACCTCTAGAATCAGAAGTAATTTATGCGCCAATCAAGGTGAAGAAATTCAATATTGGGACAGTTGAGAATCCCAAAATGGGACGAGCAAACAGTGGAAAGGATAACAGAATTACTGCACGAGTACAATGACATGTTCCCAATGCCCTTTACAAATATCAAGGGTATTACAAGATAACTTGGAGAGATGAAGATCCCTATCAAACCAGAGGAAAGACCTATCAAACAGAGGCCTTACAGATTGAACCCCATATACAAGTAGGAGGTAAGAGAAGAAATCGATAGAATGTTGGAAGCAGGAATCATAGACCCAATAGAAGAATCAGAATGGATAAGACCCATGGTAGTTCAAGAGAAAAAGCAAGGAGGCATAAGAATATGTGTATATATAATAAATATCAATGATGATTGCCTACATGACCCCTTCCCTACACCCTTTATAGATGAAGTCCTAGAAAATGTGGGAGGCCCGGAAGCATACTTATTCACTGATGGATTCTCAGGCTACCACCAAATCAAGATAGCACCATAAGATTGACACAAGACTACGTTTGCGGGGGAATGGGGATCCTACCAGTACACAGTCATGCCTTTTGGACTGAAAATGTACTAGCAATTTTCTCCAGAGTAGTCATTGATGCCTTCAAAGAATTCATCCATCAGTTTCTAGAGGTACATTTGGATGATTGGATAGTATACAGCCTATTGAAGGATCATGTAGAGGTGTTGAGGCTAATGTTAGAAAGATGCAGGCAATTCCAAATATCCTTGAACATTAAGAAATGTATATTTGGAACACCCTTCAGAATTCTATTGGGTCACATAGAATGCAGACAAGGTTTGATCGCGGATCCTGCAAAGATTGCAGTAATTGTGAACTTACCACCACCGAAATCAGTGCGCCAGTTGCAAGCCACATTGGGACATATAGGATATTACAAAAAATTTATCAAGGGCTATGCGCAGATCACTACACCAATGGAGAAATTGCTCAATAAGGATACTAAATTCCAGTGGAATGAGAGCTATCAGCAAGGATTGGACACCCTAAAGGAGAATATGGTCACAACACCCATCTTAGTATTCCCATATTGGGAGAAGACATTCCATGTACATGTAGATGCATCGACCATAACACTTGGAGTTATTCTGGCATAGCTAGGAGTGGGAGATTTGGACCATCCCATAGCATTTGCAAGCAGAAAATTGTCAGACTCCAAGAAAAACTACAACACTACAGAGCGAGAAGGTATGGCAATGGTGTATGCACTTCAAAAGTTTAGGAATTACCTACTTGGAAAACATTTTAAGATGTTTGTAGATCACTCAACTCTTAATTACCTAGTCAACAAGCCAGTGTTGGGGGGGAGAATATGCCGATGGATATTGTTGTTTCAAGAATTTTAGTTTGAATTCATATTCAAACCAGGGAAGATGAACGCAGGACCTGATCAATTTTCAAGGGTAACCAATGGCAAGGAGCCTACAAACTTATAAGACACCTTCCCTAACATGCAATTATTTTCAGTTCGGTTCGTGGATGATTATTTTACTGACATTATTGAGTATTTAAATACAAGGACTGTGCCACAGGAATTTAACACTGTGCAGAGGAAGAATCTAGTTGTCCGAGCAGCCGACTACTAGTTGATTGTAGAACACTTATAT
>JASDQU011401955.1:2096-14878 GCA_032191745.1 Picea mariana
CTTCAGCTTATATAAACCATTTTCTTCACTTCCGATGACGATTGCTTCATTTATGGTTTCTCCCTTAGCCCACATAAGAACTTCTCCATCTATGAAGGCAACTCTATAGCCTTTCTTGTCTAAAGATGATATGGAGAGTAAGTTCTTCTTTAGGCCCGGTACATAGAGTACGTCCTTCATTGTTATTGAGTTTTCTAAATCAAGCTTGTAGTTTGATTCTCCTATTCCCTTGATGGGATATTGATAATCATCTCCAAGAGTTACTTTTTGAGAAAACTTCTTTTCTGAAATACAAGAGAGAGTATTCTTCTTACCCGTCATATGCTTTGATGCACCACTATCAATGAGCCATGTGTCCTCTCCAGGTGATACAGATCATGAGAGGGCTGAGATCAAGACATGGTCCTTAATCATCTTCATAGGTGGTTCTTCATCTTCGGCAATGTGAGCATGTTGCCTTTTGTGCTTCCTCTTGTATTCTTCTTTTCTGACTGGACAATTGTTCGCCTTGTGTCCCATCTTATCACAATGATAGCATTGTATAGATGAGAGATCTCGTCCCTTGCGTTGTCCTTTCTTCTGAAAATTTCTTGAGTGAGATTCTTGATTGTTGAATTTGTTTGATGGTTGTGCTTCTCTATGAGATTCCCTTTTGAAATAGGGTTTCTTCCTTCCTTCTTTTGTATGAGTAGCTAGGGCTTGATCGTCGTCCCTTGCTAGTAGCGCTTCACGGTTGGCTACCCTTGTTTCTTCTTGGATGCATTCTTCCCATAGGCTTTCAAATTGTAGTTTCTCCTTTCTACCACATACTGATTGGATGAAGGCATCCCAAGGTCTTGCGAGACCATCTAGGGCTGTCATTACAAATTTGTCTTCGTCGATGGTGTCTCCAATCGCTTTCAACTGTTCTTTTATTTCGGAGATTCGGGAGAAATATTCTTGAATCATTTCTCCTTTCTGCATCTTGGTATTCTTCAACTGAGTTCTGAGATTCATCTTTCGATTGATGTTCTTTCCTTCATATAGTTTACTTAGAGCATCAAACATCTCCTTCTTAGTCTTCTTTGATGATACATACGGGATCAGGAGGTCTTTGATTGAATCTGCAATGATTCTCTGAGCCCTGATTGAGTCCTTCTGATGCTTTGCTTTCTCTACGGCATCTTCTGGTTCCTCCACTTCTTCTTTGATAAATCTTGATAGGTCATTCTCTGTGAGGATCAGACCGATCCTATACTTCCAGGCACGGAAGTTGTCTATGCCTTCTAATTTCTCAACAAGCTTTGTGCTTGCAGACATCTTGTACTTACGGCAACGAAAATAACCAAAAATTGAAAATGCTCAAAATCAAATTTTGATCTTACAGGAGGTGCGCTTGGCTGAGGCGAGTAGCCTGGTGTCTTCAGATTTGAGAAAATCCAAATTTTACCCCTTCAAATCTGCTTTGCGGATTTCTGGACTGGTGCTTCTGGTTTTCTGGTACTTTTGGTACTCTGGTTTTCCGGTTTTCTGGTACTTTGTGAAACTAGGGTTTCACTTTCCGGAAGATCTAGCCACTGAAAAGGTGCGCTCTAGGTGCCAAATTGATCCTTGGGGGAGGGTGCAACTTTCAAGGGTGATAGCGAGCTGAAAATACTCACTTTTCCAAAACCCTAATTTTGGGGTACGGTGACAGTGACGTTTTTCCTCTTGCAGATTGTGCTTTCTTCAGGTTGGCTCTGATACCATGTTGATGTTTATGCCATTATTATAGTTCTTTGCATTTCATTAGATAAGAGCATAATAAGAACAAGATCACTGAGAAATACACATCCACAAGAGACACAGCATTTATCCTAGGAAGCCCTCTAGGGGAAGAAAACCCAGCAAAAACTTCCGTATCATAAATGGCTTATACAATGTTCAAGAAATAAATCAAACCAATACAGAAAATCCTCCCCAAGAGATGTGCCACCTTTCTTCTCCTCTCTCTAACTTGAAATTGCAGCTTGCCTCATAAGAGAATGAGCAAGTGAAGTGTGTCTAAGAAGTGAGGTGCTAGCCTCTTATTTATATCAATCTGGCACGTGTGAAGAGTCACCATTTGGCAGGGCCGACCTCTCACTCTAGGTGGGTAAACCCACCTTTAATTAATTCTGGCCCTTTCATTATAACTGCTGGGGCCGACTTCTTATTCTGCACTTTGTAATTGTCCGATGACCAATCCGCAAAAGGGGATTTGGTCCTTATACAATTACCAACATGATTAATCCACAATGGGGATTAATCCAATAACAATAATAATAATAATGACATAATTAATCCGCAATGGGGATTTAATCCAATAATAATAATGACGAGATTAATCCACAATGGGGATTTAATCCAGTAACAAAATAATAAGAATGCTCTTTGCAGTTACATTATTTCAACAAGTACAAGCATATCTATTAGGTTGTACATAGTCACTATGTACAATTCTTAAGGTATATTTTAAAAAATCCTAATTTACCCTCTTTTAGAAAATAGCCTGGAATTAAGACTTCAAAATGATGATAGTACAAGCATATCTATTAGGTTGTACATAGTCACTATGTACAAGTCTTAAGGTATAGTTCAAAAAATCCTAACTTACCCTCTTTAAGAAAATAGCCCGAAATCAAGACTTCAAATTGAACTGAAAATTAAATACTAACATCTAGGCCAAACCTATATAGGACTACTTTCATTATTGAACTAGTAGTTGCTAACGATCTGTTGCAAACACACTATTCTCGACAACATCCTTCAGGCTGCGTTTACACATCATTTGTGCCTCCAAACTATTTTCAAATGGGTCTCCACTTGCTCCACAAGTTATGATCTCTAGGCAACTCAACTTCAAGGTGAAAGAATTACCCCTTCCTAGCACTTTTCTCCTCTGAGAAGACTGGTTTTTCTTTTGTAGGCCTCTCCCTTGGACGAAGACAATGTTGGTTCTCTGAGACTTCCTTGCTCGTCTAGTCTATTGACATTTCAATGGATCACCTTGTCTCCTTCAAGTGTTCTCTTGATCTACCTAGTCACCTCCTACACTCCAAACAAGAGTTGAATAAGGTGACGAGAGAGCACATTTATAGACAATACATACAGGTCACCAAGATTGATCCTCCCAAAGACCTCAGCCCTAAGATGGCTTTCTATTTTGAGCATTTCATGCAATTGGGTGTCCTTATTCTCAAACTTAAGTATAGTCAAAAACATTGGATGCACAAACTCGGGATTCCTTTAGACTAGTTTGAAGCTTGTTCGTATCGACTCCAGGATGAGAGTGACCACGACATCTCAAGGTCTGAGAGGATTTGTCAAGTTTGTCACCTATAGAGCGCTAAGTCGAAAGACCATCTTTATTATGAGATTAGGGGGAGGTTCCATTTCCTATATAGAGAGTAAGGGGGATCTCTTACTACTTTCTTTAGGTATCTAGACCAAGGGTGTCTTTCTCTATTCTTAAGGGAGGTACTAGATCTAGATTGGGCAGACCCCACATCTCCTCTAGACTTGTAGCTAGTAGATTGGTTCCCACTAGGGCTTCTACGAGGCTTCACTCATGGCATAGCTCTCAACTTAGATCTCACCACCATGACATACATCCTAGCTCTATGAGACCTCAAAGTTGGACTTCTCCCAAAAAAAGTAGAGCTCATCAATGCTCCATTACTAAATTATTTTTTATGGTCTTGAGTGTTAGGGGAGTTTTAGTGGATGGTCAACATTCATAGTCCGGCCCCTTGAGGTCCTCTTCAGATTTTCTTCATATGACATCGTCAAACTTCACATTATTCCTTCTCAGTGACTAGAGGTGACAGGAGTTCTCCTCCCTCCACCCCTACTTGCATTTCCATCTATGATATTGATATGGAGCTAGGGACTCGCTGTTATAACTAGCACTTATTTCTTTTCTTTCTTTATTTATTTCTTCCAACTTAATTTGATCATGCACTTTCATGCATTCCTCATGTATCAGTGAGTTGAGCTTACTTTATGTTTTTAGAGTAGCCTTAGGTACTCTTGTAGGTGCTTATTGATGATAGTACATTTTTTTTGTCCCATTGACTGGCCTTTTTGGTCATTCGTTGGACATTAATATATTCATCTTATCTTAATTCATTTTTCATTTAGAATGTTGCCAAATAATGCAGGAAAATATTACTTTGTATAGCTGGAATGCATATTGATTCCTTGAAGAGAACAGTTTGGGGTTTTAGATGAATTTAACCACAAGGAACATGGTATCAACCGAGCCAAGTTATTGCATCAGAAGTGTGTATTTAATCGTCTAATCAAATGTTGTATACAATAATCATTCACGTCACCAAAAATATGAGTTGTTAGTAATAAATAACTTAATCATGTTTAAGGTCATGTAAGCATGAAATTGAAGACTCCATCTGAACAGATCCAAACAGGAAGACGGTAGGAAATAAGAAATGTCATAAAGCCCAAAGGTTAAGCTCAAATAGAATAAAGTTTCACAATTTTTATATCTACTGTAGTTTTTCTTACATTCAGATAAAAGCTTACTCTCACGAGAACCCACTATGTAATTTTAAAAGTATCTCAGAAAATAGTACCTGTCATAAGGGGTTCTTGAAGACCTCCATTCTGCAGTGCCAGGGGTATTGTGCTTTATGTTGCAATCTTCTTTTCTCCTCTGCCTGAGCCTCGACTTCTCAAGACAAACTTTATCAGGAATGGGCCCATTACAATGGCGAGTCTGCCTGACGTTCTCCATCTGAGAGGTCCTCATGTTCTTCATTTCTTTATACTTATGATAGTATGGCTTCAGTATTTTAGCATTTGATATTTGGACCTTTTCCTCCCTCATGAAAATCCAAATTGAATGTTTCCACTTCCTATTATGCCTACATCCCCCATGTATTTCAAAAGCAGCTGGTGTCATAGGTTTACCTAGTCATGGCGTGCAAAAAATTATAAGTAATGATCGATTATGTCATTTTAAAGTTCCACTGGATCTGAACAATGTTGAATGAACACACCACAGATCCTCTCAACCTGGAACAGCTGATGAGATATTATGCTCAAATTGTATAACTACGAAATTTGAATAAAAAGTGACAGTATTCCTATAAAACTTGCCACAGACCCTCTCAATATAGGATAGATGATGAGATAAAATGCTCGAATAAGATACTCATGAAATCAATTCAAAATGTTCGTAATTCCAATCAATCAGAATTTGGTAACTATAATTGCAAAAATCCATTATTTATATTGTTAAACAGAAGATTAATATTGATGCTCAAGAATGGAAAGATAGCATGATTAAAATCTAAAATTTTTACATAAATCTTGATGTTTTGGATAGCCAAGATTCAAATTTTTTAATCCATATTCAAAATCCTCCATGATGAGATTTATATTGATGCTCATGCATGGAAAGATTGTGATTAAAATCTAAAAATTTTAGATGAATCTTGATGTTTTACATGGCCAAGATTCACAATTTTTTAACCCATATTCAAAATCCTCAATGATGATAACTTTATACCATCCAAAATATTCAGCCGATGCAAATGCCAGCTTTATATAATGACAATGATTGAGCTAACCGAATATATCAAAAGCATAGAAGGCTAGAAGACTCAATAATGAAAATAACTAAAAATAAATCTTGCATATTTTCAACCATGTATTTGACCTTGATGTTACCAATAAAGGACAGCCTACTATTCCCCGGGTCTTGAATCCCCATGAGGCTCAATGGGAATTGTTATGGCACAAATTGTAGGTGGGGCAAAGTCCAACCCAATCCACAAACATGAGACAACTGTGGGAGTAACTACCCACTGTCACCTTAGATAGATACTCCCCTCGCTTTAGTGATGAGAAATTACCACAAGGGAAGAATCCTAGTGACCCTAGGAGAATTGAGATGGAAAGTGATGTAATGGAAGGTGAAACACCTATAGGTCGAGTTATGAAGTGGAAAAGGGATAGGATAAGAGTCTTGTTGATAAGGGTAGGTTTCCAAAGTATAGTGTACGGGTACCTGCAAGAGATTGTTATACCTGCCTGGAACAAGACAAATGATTGAGATACAAGCCAGATCATCAAAAGGGACAAGTAAGTGAAGCTTGCTGTCCTATATTACCGCAGTAAACAAATATATATATATATATCAGCAATTAAAAGAGCTAGTTACTGCAGAATTAACCATCAAAAGTACCAAATATTTATTGGACAACGAAGCACTAAACAAGCAAATAATTCTCCAATTTTCAAGGATAAAAATTGATGGTATAACAAAGGCTGCAAAACGATGTTATCAGAAGTAATTTAGGGCAACCAATTGGCTGTAGCAAAAGATTTTTTACAGCAGCAACTTCTACTCAAAGAAATCAGCAAACAACTTGCCCAAATGATAGTCAATACCAAGTAGATTAACAATAGCAAGTAGCCAACTATTTTCAATGGTAAAAGAGTGAGATATAAGAAGTTAGAGAATGATTTTGCAACAGCCCTACTGGCTGTAGCATAAGTTTATAACAGCAGCAAGAAATCCTTGGCTAAGTTAGATGCCCTAGTGGCTCAAGCAAGCTAATAGCATATAGAATTGAATCCACTTTAGATAAATGAAATATCTCAACAAATCATGTTTCCCGATGCAACAATTTTAATTCTCCAATGCAATTTCAGATTAGTGCTTATTCTATTCAGTTATGGAGTCTTAGATGTAAGAATTCGATCCACTACTTCTCTACGGGTGTAATCCCTTTTACTCCCTAGAGCAAGCAAATCCAACAAGGTAAACCTAGGAGGGTGTAAGCCCTTTTACTCCTCCTAGCAACCTTAAAAGAATGGCTTATCCAATAACAATTAAGATGAACTTGGTGGAGGGTGTATGCCCTTATACTCCTCCAAGGATTTTTTAGACAAAAACAAGATGAAACAAGAAGAAATTACCAACCAATGCAGAAAATTCCTTACCAATTCCACAAGATAGCAAGATAAAACACTTATTTACCAAGTAAATTTCATCAACATGCAAGAGAGAAGCCTCAAAGAAGTTAGCGCACCACTTAGCTCCACAATAGACAAGGTAAGCATCCAAAATTTTGCACAAGAGAGAGAGATAGACCAAATGCCCAAAGAGGGCGAAAATTTCAGCCAAGAATGTCTTATTCTCAAGTGAGAATGTTGTGAAAATGAAATGTCAAATGACCTTTATTTATACAAGTTCATGTAAAATGAATTTGTCTACATAGTTAGGGTAAAACACAAAATAAGGAGGCCGACCTCCTCATTTTTCCCCTTTACAACAATAATTTGATTTTTACACAAAAAGGAAAACCCTAAAGGTGATGTCACACCCTAATAGGGCGTTGTTTTGGCATGAAGAGGAAGTCGTTCAGCAAGCTAAGGAAGTCATTGAACCTCCAAAGGACTAATCTCCATGGTGCAAGGGATTCTCTTCATCAAAGTGTGTCAATCCTCCATCAAGTCATCACCACCATCATCAAACCCTATCCCCCAATGTGATGTCAAGCTCCTCAAGAGGACGTTTTGACCTTTCAAGGCCAAACGTTGGGCTAAGATGGGCTAGGTCTCATCATCCAAGGTGTCTTCTCTTGCCTCCAAAGGCAACGTCCATCATCTGTCAACTCCCAAGGTGTGGGTCATGGCATCCACTCTGTGAGCTTCAAGCCCCAATGGTGGCAGAAGCTAAGCTTGTTCCTCCAAAAACGTCCATCAAGCAAGCTCTTGCAAAGACAAATGAATGCTCCCTCCAAGGGTCTCAAGTCAAATATATCATACCAAGTAAAATCACATCTACTACAAGATCCACCTAAACACGTGCACCAGAACTACCCTTTCAAATTAAACAAGTGCTCAAAGACCCTATGCAACTTGCCAAGTTTAGATATGGGAGGGTTGTCGTGGTGACCTATTGGGTGAGTCATTCCTCAAGTCAAGGAGTGTGTCCTAGGTAGACCCTCTCTAAGGCATGTAAAAAAGATGAAATGGATGTGGGAAAAACTTTTGGGAATGGGGTTTATGACATACAAGGGTTCATATTGTCTCATTAAGGGTGCCTTTGTAGAGGGTGTGTTGCACCTTCATTTTCAATGCAACCTTTTTCCAAGCCCATTTATTGCCATTAATTAATTAAAGTGTTTCCAGGTTAAAGTTGTTCACCACCTATTTCAACTAGGTGTCAACATCATGTACCATGAAGACAAGTACCTTGTGGTACAACAAGTTTGAAGACTTATGGCTCAGCAGGGCAATTTTGTCCCCAGCACTTCTTTCTATGTACACGGAATGTTTTCTCCCCTGCGTGGGATAATTTTGTAATATGTTAGCATGGGTCAATTTTTATTCAGTTTCCTAGGACTTTAGCATTAGATAAGTCTTTTCATCGAGTGTTTTTTTTCCTCAGGTAATTAATCTTGCGTTCCGACGATTTTAATTACCCTTGAGTTTTTCACTCAATAATCCTCCAAAGTGGTGAAAGGTGTTCTAATGATCAAGCCCATTGGGTGACTAAGGTTTAGAAGTGTTGTAAATGACCATGCTATACATCTCCTAGAGTCTTGCGGAATTCCGTTAGGTTTTGATCGGATTTTTTTTAATAATTAAAATTTTCCGTAAATTTGAAAGTTTAATTATTTTTTATGAAAAATGTAAAATTTGGTCATTGTGGATTTTGTATAGAGGTGTGAGTACTCGAATCAAATGGCTTATCACCCCCTATACCCTTGAACCAAGTTTCAGCTCAATTGGACAAGTTTTGCTAGGTCATTGTCCATGAAGAGTCCAAGTCAATCAAAAGTCAGCAAATAATTGGCTTAGAAAAAAACCACAAAAATTGTAAAAAAGTCATGAGAGAGAAAGGGAAAATGATTTCTAATGTATTTCGTAAGTTGGAAAAGTGAAAAATCCACTTAGAAGACCCCCCCATGCCAATCCAACAACCAAAAGTGAGTCTCCCTAGTGAAAAGTGTGCCCCCCTTCCTCATGAACTTAGGGGAAAGTAAAAATTAAAGTGAAAAAAATGCCAAAACCCTACGTGTGCCCTTCCTATAGCCTAAATTCATGTTTGAACAAGTGCAAAGGGGTTTTCCCCATTCACATTTCACCCCTCAAACCCTAACTCACTACCAAAACCCTAAAAGTGTCTCTTCCTTGACGTGTTCTCTCTCTCTTGGATGGGTAACACTTACTCATCCAAGAGGGGTCTCTCCTCTCTCCCTCCTTTACAAGGAACCCCCCTCTCCTCATTTTGACAATGGGTTTTTCACAGCAACTCTATTATGCCAAAATATCTCCCTACTCTCTCTCTTTCTCTCCCATTTTCTCTTGTGATTTTTGGTACCATTTGCTAACCTTTCTTGGAGTAATGAAGTGAAGCTTTGGAGGATCTCTTGGTGTTCTCTTGGTGTATTCTTGGTTCTCTTGTATGCTATTTTCTCTTGGTAAGGTAACATTGTAGATTTTCTTTATTCTTGTTTTCACATTGTTTTACTTGAAGAACCCTAAGCAAAGTATTTTGCTAGGGATAAATCTGTAGTAGTATTTGTTGATTTTTCATAAGTTAGGTTAAGCATGAAGTTCATTCCATTTTTAGCATTTCACTTAACCATAAACAATAATGATGCAGCAACCAAGATCACAAGAAGAAACACCATGCACAAGAACACAAGAAGTATCATGGGAAACCCTCTTCAACAAGGGAAGAAAACCCAGCCAAATCCTTTGCTATATTCTTCAAGAGAAAGACCTTCACCACCAAGAAAACCTAGCACACAAGAGGGTCCTCAAACCCTAGAAGACTAGCGCCTAAGAGAGGTGCGCACTTTTCCCAAGAAGGTGTACCTGCTGAAATTTCCAAACTCACATGAAAGATATGTTTCCTCAATGGGGAATTTACCTTTACTTATACTAACCTGAACCTGTCAACAGAAGTGTCTATTAGCACAATAGGGTCGACCTCACTAGCTTATAACATAATTAATATTAACCAAATTAATTATCTTTTGTATTAATTACTAATCACATTAAGATGGGGCCGACCTGTACCCTTTACATTACAATTAGGGTTATAGGCAGGTCTAACTCTTGAATAATATAGCAAGGGATCTGATACACCCACTAGTGTTCATCCACTAGGGGCACATCCATAGGGATGTCCATATCTCTGGCTCACTGCATTACACAGAAGAACCCGATCTTCATATGTTCACCTGTGCTCGTCCACCGGCACGTCCACTCTACAGATCTTCTTTCCCACTGCCACACATGAGAGTCATCTAGAGTTTCTCGTCAACTATGTTGCTCAAAGGAGGCTAATACATCATCTTCATTTCTGTTCACATGACAATGCACCCAGCACTTTGGGATTTCATACGTTCACCTTGTACTCAGCCACAGGCACGTCTAACTCAACAGATCGCCTTTCCCACTGGATAATCATCTGGATTTCTTCTCAACTCTCTGAATGGAGGAGGTCATCTCTACGTTCCAACTCTATCTCAGGTAGGAACCACGTACCCTTCTAAGGGGCTTTCTCTCAAGTTTGTAAGCTGGAGAAAGATTCACATAGCTGTAATGATCCACATTTCACAGGTTTGTAAGCTGGAGAATGTCTCACATAAATGCAATCATCAACACTCCCTCTCAGCTAGGGAGGCATTCTTCATTATGCCAAGTCTCACATGGATGTATTCTGAATTTTGTCTTGGCTGGAGTCATCAATACTCCCTCTCAACTAGGAAGGCATTCTTTACCAAGTTAGTTTGGTGAAGATGTCTACAATCTTCTCATGTGTAGGAAGGTATTGCATGTGTACGATTTTCTTCTGCATCATATCTCTGATATAAGGATATTTCATCTCATCGTGTTTTGATCCATCAGGAAACACTGGGTTCTCAAGGATCTTTACACATGGCTCTTGGTTATCATCATAGGATCCATCTCATGGTCAAGTAAATCTGTCAAAATCTTGTGAAGCCATATTGCTTCGCACACTTGATGCTATATACTTTGCCTTTGTGGTGCTCAAGGCCACAGAGTTTTGTTTCCTGCTGCATCAGGAAACCATGAAGAACTTCATGGTAGAACAACCGAATGTACTCTTCCGGTCTGTTGACCGCCCATTTAGCACCGGTGGCCAACTCATGTGCCATGAAGGGATGCATCATCAGATGCCATGTTGTCGAAGCCTTTTTGGTCCTACAGGGCAGTGTTTGGCCCATCACTTTATATTGTAATTGGAATTTTCGCACCCCTGCGTGGGTTAATAATGTAATAGGTCTGCATGAGTCATGTCTAGGTTAGTTACCTCGGGATCTGTTCACTGGGAGAGTTCCTTTCACCGAGGTTTTTTTATCCTCAGGTTATCAGTTGGGCTTTTCAACCTTACTGATTTCCCTTGAGTTTTTCCCTCACACTTGCAATAAGTCCTCCAAAGTGGTGAACGACGTTCTAGTGGGCTTATGTTTTGGTAACTATTATAGGGAATCATTGTAAATGACCATGCAAGACATCTTAGAAAGTTTCGTGGAATTCTGTCGAGTCTAGGTTAGTTTTTTTTAATTAATTAATTTTTAATTAAATTTCCCTAAGTTTGGAGGTTTAATTATTTAATTAATTAATTATTTTTGAGCAATAATTGTAAAAACTAGGTCTTTGGACTTTTGATAGGGGTATTTGTGCTCAAAAGAAATGGAATAGCACCCCCTACATCCATGGACCAAGTTTCAGCTCAGTCAGACAAATTTAGCCATGGGTTAGTCCACCCAGAGTATCAGTCAGTTTAAAACAACAATTTTAATTGCTAAAGTCCAAACATGGCAAAATGTAAAAATTGTAATAATGAGTTAGAAGATGTGAAATGTTGAACTGATGGTTAGAGAGAGACCCCCTAAGCATAACTTTAGCCTCCCAACCTTTTCTAACCCCTTTCCCACCTTTCACACTCAAAAATCACGCCCCCCTAGGTGGATTGACGTTTTTCCTTTTTTAATTGATTTGTGACTTGAGTGTGGCCCCCTCTCTTGAGCTTTCACTTCATTTAGCCTCTACATCACCCCTAGTGGTGACCCCACTCACTCCACCTCACTCATCCCTTCATTTTGCTTGATTTTTGACCTTGTGGAGCGCTCTCCAAGACAGTTACGCCCCCCTTTTGTGTCTCTCCAATGGAAAATTAGTTTTTTATTGTTTGAGGCTCTTTCTCTACCCTAGTACAGATCCCACAACCTCCCCTATGGGTTTTGTGTGATCCCAACACCCCTCACTCATCTCTCACCCTTCCTTACCTTTCTCTCATCCCAAGAGGTGCGCCCTCCCTCTTCTTGGAACTCAGCCAAATAATTTTTAAAAATTATTTGTGACCTTTCACTTACCTTGGCACAAATCCCATGCCTCCTACACACCCTTGGATCTATCCAAGCCTTTTTTAATTTTTCTACACCCTAGATCTATTGTGCAAACCCTAAGAGGTGCGCCCTAGCCTTGAGATCTACTCATTTGCTTGGTGGTGGACACTTGGCTTAGATCCAAGAGAGGTAGGTTTGTCTCTCCAAGTATAAATAGATCTCATTTCTCCTCCCCAACTTACCATATCTTGAGCTATTGTTATGCTACTTGATTTCCAACTCTCTCTCTCTCTCTAGTCATTCATTTCATTTCATTTCCATTCTATGCTCTACGGTTTTGGAGTATTTTCTCTCCAAAACCATTTTTCTTGAGTAATATCAATATTGGAGAAACTTTGGAGGACAACAAGAAGACTAAGG